>JAUTXW010000938.1:600000-872500 GCA_030620095.1 Kuschelorhynchus macadamiae
CTCAACGATAAGCTCTAAATAGTGCAAAATCGTGACCGCCGTTTGACTGAAATGGACCATTAAATCTGCGGCATTGAAGGACATGTTCCAGACGGGGATCATGGTATCCTTGTTGTGAAATTGGTTAAAGTGAAACAAAAATACATCAACATTACACTTTGGTGCAAAGTATTATTTTAACCACAGGTTTTAAAGCATGAATCCTCCTAAAAATTACGCATCTCCGTTCAGTTCTGTAACGATGAATTAGAATCAGTGAAAAAATATATCGGTGCTAATAATCCAAATAACACTTTTACACACGTCCGACATAGTTAAGTCTTTATCATCTAGTGTTACGTCAACATAAGCTAACTGGCATAACGGATATCACTAATATGGGACTGTGTGGTCATTGATATGTCACTAATAAAACATCTTATGAAATTAGTAATTTATGTATTTTTTTATTTGTTCCTTTTACAAGAAGAAACTTTTAATCTATAAAATATCCGGAAAAAATTGTTTAAAATTCCATGTTAAAACATTTGAGAATCACTTTTGTATTTTACATTGTGGCGACCTGTTGTAGTAGATGGCTATGACAGGCCACACGCAGTTTTTTCACTCATTGGTATCAACTTAAGATAAATGAAAAGTTATTCGTGCACTTATATAATATAAACTAAATTTTGTAATAGTAATAGTATTAAATTAATTTGGCATTTGGAAAGAGAAAATCTATATGTAAATAAATTCAAGTAAACGATTAATTAGAAATTAGAAAAATTAAAACAATACGTGGCATATATTAACATTCAGTAATTCAAATTGTATTCTGGATTTATGATGCCTCCCCCCCCCGGCTTCTAACCTGGACTAACCTAGTGGCACCGCGCTACCGAGTTCCTGCTAGTACCCTTCCTTCTATAAAACAAAATTTTTATAATTACCGTACAAAAAGATACAACATTCCTAATAATTAATAAGTAGAGACGTTTACATGGCTGAAAACAATTAAGAAATCATGGTTCTTGCGTATAGACCGTGTCAAAATGGAATTCGCCGGCGATTGCATGAGACATCTACATTTTATTACCTAATTGTTCGTTTTAAAATGTCGTTGACACTTTTGTAATATGACCACAAAGAGAAGAAATTTTAAGTAAAATATTAGATCCTTTAAACCGATAACATTCTGATACAAAATTTCCCATGCAAATTAAATCAAGTGCTGTCATACCTTTCATTGAAGAGTAAGAACAAAAATTAGTTTTCACTATCACACATCTCAGAAACAATCGGTTATCAATTCATTAGTCTTTAAAACTATGCTAATATGTGATGCAAATTAAATTCCGAAGAAAACAGAAAAACTGACTGAAGCAAAAGATATGCATTTGATTAGATCTTAACAGTCCTAAACGTCGGAAAGTAATTTTATTTTGACACGGTCCAAATCCAATAATCATTATTAGCCCAAGATGTACCTATTTGTGTTTCCACAGCAGTTGATGTACCTACTTTTATTCCAAAAAATAAACTCAACAAAAGACATTTTTTACTTTGCTTTGCTTTACTAATCTGACTATAAAATGCATTTAGGTCAGGAAAAATGAAACCCAAATGTCCAAAAAATGGGAGATATATGATGCAAATTATATTTTTAGCACCAATTACTTACGAGATTGTATTAACGGATTCATGTTAATGAAGAAACTTATTATGGCCATTTCCCCACAATACAGGGTTATTCATGTTGAGTGGCCAATTAGAAGTATCTGGAAAAAGAATAAATAGATTATTTTGAAAATTTGGCTCTAACTCTGTCTTTAAAATATTTTAAGTTATGCGGTGTTGCCACTTCTACCTTAAACTGGTGGCAATTCTAAATGAAATATAATATTATTGCATTTTTTTATGGTGCTGAAGATTCTAAACACTTTTTCTGATATGTTTTCTATACCTAAATACAACTGTTTTTGAAAAAATGGATATTTTTGACCTTTTGAAGCCTGTAACTCTTAAATGAGTTAGTTTTTACTTTCTACTTTGACAGTAAATGTCAAATTCTGACATTTACTGTCAAAGCGCTATTTTTTCGAAAATAGTTGGATCTAGGTATTTTAGAGTGGACAATACAAAAATTCAATAATGATTGCATCCATTTTGAAAACTGATATTGCCACCGGTTTAAGGTAGAAGCGGCAACGCCGCACAATATAAAATATTTTAAAAAGGTAGTTTATGTTCACCTATCGCCAGAGCTAAATTTTTGAAATATTCAATTTATTGGTTTTCCAGATATAGGTGAATAACCCAGTATATAAAATAGAGAAAATACCTGTACATTCCTATCTGTAGTCTTGAGTTCTGAATCCACTGGGGAAGATACCCAATGAACAAAACTGAAAAATGTCTATCTTTCTAGACGTTTTTATCCCCGTCTTCAGCAACTATTCCCCGAAACGTCTAGAAAACTAGATATTTTAATAATATAATAATAATAATAATCGTCTTTATTAAGTATATGCATACATTTTAGAATATATGCATACAGAATGCAGGTGGCGAAGTTTAACTTGCGGCCATTCCTCCACTTAATCAACTACACCCTTTGTGTAGCCAAACATTTTTATAAATTTTACGATAAAATGTATGTTGACAAGCAAAAATCTTTTTTTTTTTGGCTTTTTTGCAACTGAATAAAAATATTTAACTTTAAATTAATTGAAGCAAGTATTTATATTGAGGTATCTAATTTTATTAAATATTTGCTTCAATTAATTTAAAGTTAAATATTTTTATTCAGCGAAAAAGCCAAAAAAGATTTTTTTTGTCAATCTAAACGCAACAAATAATCTGAACACATTTAAAAACTATATGTAATTTAATAATAATTCAATTATAACATAAAGAAAAATGCAAACTATGGTCTAAGTAGATATGTTTCATAATATGATCCAAGTGTTTTTGTGCTACGTTGCTTGAACTGTGGTGCCATCACATTGTATTGTTTGATAAAACTGTACGAAAAGCTTTTCTGGAATAACGAACTTGTATGTTTAAGTATTGATAGGAGATTTTGATTTCTTAAATTTAAATTATGTCAGTCCTTAATTATAATTTTTGATAGAATTATATAGGTTTCTTACTGTCTAATAATGTCCTAAAATATATTTTCGAATATAATTTGAACATTATCACATTTTAACCACCCAAGTTGCCTGATCTTGTTTGTTACAGAATCAAATTTCCGTAGATTATAAATAAACCTACAGTATTTATTCTGGACGTTTTGTATTCTTTTCATTTTCATTTTCATTGTAAATTGATATAATGATTGCTTCTCATAATTTTTTTCTCACTTTAAAGTTTAAACTATAACTATTTGAATACAAAACTTTTATTTTTACATTGCTTTTTTGTAGCAGACTTTTCACATGTTTATGAAACCTCAAGGCAACATCTGTCCCAACAGTCCTACATTTTTGGCAGAATTTGAAAATTCAACCATCACATCCAATATTGTTTTTTAATTGAATTTTGAGCATGTTTCTCTGCTTTTCGACACAAAAAGAAGAACTTCAATTTTGTTAGTATTGCAGAATAGTACTTAGATCATGATTCAACATATGTAAAGCAATGTCAGGGTTAAACGGGTTAAAATGAAGTAATAGGTGAGTGTTATCAACATTATATGCCTGCAGGTGTGAATTCAAATAGCAACCGGCCAAGTATGGATCCTTGGGGCACTCTTGAAACTACAGCTTTTGCTTCTGAAACAATGTGTCTTTGATTCTTACAACTTAAAATGACAGCTTAGTACAAATCAGTTCATGGTCGATCACATCAAACGCCTTTATATAATCAAGTAGTACCAAGACAGCAGCCAACTTTTTATCAAGAGATCTTACAATATTATCTGTAATATTTAGGAAAGCAGATGTTGTACTGTATCTCTCTATAAATCCAGATTGGTGTATCGGAATTATTTTATTTTTATTAAAATATTATTCTGAGATTTGCAAATGAACTACTTTCCCTAGTACCTTGGATAAAACAGGAAGTAAGCTTACTGGTCGTAGATCACTCATATTCACAGGATCTTTACTTTTTAGAACTGGAGCAACCACTGATTGTTTCCAGCATTTTGGAAAGTATCCCCTTTCAAGACAGCAATTTATTATGTATTTGGTCTGATACGAAATGGCAGACAAGCATTTATCATTAAAAGTGTCAAATCATCATTTCCTGCTGCATCGGAGTTAATACTGTAAACACGTTCACATATCTTATTTTGGACTTAAAAGAAAACTTTTATTTCTTCCTTATATCTTTTATTACAAAGTATTTTATTATCACAGTTGTTCGATTTCTGTCGGTCTTGTTTCTCGGGTACCTTCCCAGTGGACCCAGAACTCAAAAATGCAGGTGCAAAGAGTGTACAGGTATTTCTTCTTGTTTATATATTATGGCGAAATACCCATATTTTTTTCTGTAGAATGTTTAGTACCAGATATAAATCATTAAGACAAAATAAAAATTAAAACTTATTTGGTTGGTAGCTGTACTTGTTTTTTCTTAAATAAACTGTTAATAAAATAATATCTATAATAAAATTGTAAATTTAATGAGTAAGTGAAGTTTACATAACTCATAAATTATTATTATTTTATTATATGTTCCCAGTTATTTAGATAATAACTTTTTACAATAGTGATTTTAAAATCCATGATTTAAATAGCTTTTTGTATAGTATACTCCCACTCCCAGAGCCAAGGAATGATTAGCAAACTGAACAAGAATATTATTGAAATATCACGTGCCTATGATAATATATTTGATTAATTTTTTGATCTATAATACTAATATAACTTTTTGTTGCAGGTAAGCACGAAATTCTTCATTAAGGATACGGTAAGGCATTTTAAAAACAAGTAATAAGTTTACCTACCAGTTGCTGTACTTGTTTTTTCTTAAATAAACTGTTAATAAAATAATAGCTATAATAAAATTGTAAATTTAATGAGTAAGTGAAGTTTACATAACTCATAAATTATTATTATTTTATTATATGTTCCCAGTTATTTAGATAATAACTTTTTACAATCGTGATTTTAAAATCCATGATTTAAATAGCTTTTTGTATAGTATACTCCCGCTCCCAGAGCCAAGGAATGATTAGCAAACTGAACAAGAATATTATTGAAATATCACGTGCCTATGATAATATATTTGATTAATTTTTTGATCTATAATACTAATATAACTTTTTGTTGCAGGTAAGCACGAAATTCTTCATTAAGGATACGGTAAGGCATTTTAAAAACAAGTAATAAGTTTACCTATCAGTTAATTAAAACTTAAAAAAATCTAATATTTAGTAGCTTAAACTATTCTCGATCGATTATACATTTCAAAACAGGATAATCCGTTACAAGTATAATACATGTCACCCTATTGACGTCCAACAAGGAAATATTAAATTTCGAATATTACTTTATTATGTCTATCAAATTTATAAGCCCTTTGTTATTACTATAATGTCACCCCTCATTGTTCTTTCAACATAATTTCTTTATAATAGACAGATTCATTATTTAAATTTAATTTAACGTGACATCATAATATCTGTTGTGGGTTTTTGTATCGGCTAACGGGATCTTATATTCAAATTATATATAAACACTTTTACATTTAACATGGAATTTTATATTAAAGTTAAAATAACAGACTTTGGAAGTGTTGTCAACCAGTTTTTATAAATGAAATAAATATACAAGCTGTCCAGAAAATGCGTGTTCAATGTTTAATGACCAACTGCTGACGCGAAAATAAGCTGATATAAGCCAATTCACCTATATAAAAAAATATTTGGTTTAGCTTGCAGAGGGCGTGAATTTTTTTAAATTGGTTTTTCTTAAATTTTTTGAGCTAATAATTTTAACAATTTTTGGTGTATGGTCTAATACTGTAAAATGACGTTTTCTAATAGTATAGTGTCCGACTATAATAAAGTGGTAGTTTTGTTGTGAGAGTTATGACCCATCTAAAGATACGTTCTGATTTTTTACGTCATCAACTTTATGACAAATCAGTTATTTTTATCTCTTGAACATTTTTCGTAGGATAAGCGGTGAAAAAAATGTTTTTTCAATTACTTCCATACACCAAATGCTGCAATAAAGTAATGGGCAAATATAGTATAAAAGATTTATTTTAAATAATGGAAAAAACTAAGTAAGAAGAAGACATTAATTAAGCAGACGTGCAAAATGGTCACCATTTTGCTCAATACACTTAGTAACACACTTTAGAAAATTAAACTAGACTTTATCTAATGTGCCAATAAATCTTCACAAGTATGTACAGGAGTCTTATAAATTTCCGTTTAAAAAGCATCCCATAAAAAGTAATCGCACATATATAATCTCAGGGGAACGTGGCGATCATTTAACTGATGCATCATTGCCTTTTCCAATCCACCTGTTGAGATATTGGTTATGCAAATATTGCTGAACAGCAGCGGAAAATGAGGTGGGGTACTATCGTGCATACCCAAGTAGCATTTGATATTTTATAGGGGTAAAGGAATTGTTTCCATTCCCATCATATAAAACCTAACGTTTTATATTTAGGCCACAGTAACTTCATCGTACCTACTATATAACCCTTAAAGCGCTTAAATGGAGAATCCTATAATAGCAATGGTTACCTAAATAAAAACCTCTAAAAAACTAAAGGTTTTCTTATATGAGGTTACCATGTATTTTCCATCACTGCTACAAATCCCTTATATAAATTACATTAGTTATATTATGTTTACCAGAAAGTTACGATTACTTTTATGTTTCTAACTATATTCTATAGGTAAAACTATATAAACAATACATCATCATTGTTTATATAGTATTACCTATATACATCATCAAGTCTCATCTGCTTACTTGTTGATCTTTTTTCTTTGTCTGTTACACTATCGAGAATGTACAAATTATACTCCTCTGTCCTCGCCGTCGACTTTCTGTTTGACATTTTATTTTGATGGACGCCATGCACAGCAGATAGGAATGAATTATATGTTTGATATATTATTATTTTCATATGTTGCTAGAAGTGTCCGGACCGTTAAAAATGCATGCGGCGTATTATTTACTGTTAATATTACATGATCTACCCCCTCTAAAACTCAAGGGCCATCAAAAAAGTGAGAAATTAGCATTTATTAAATAAACTTTAAAAATATTTAAAAAAAAATATTTTCTTTTTCTGCAAATAAACTTTATTTCCGAACAAATATAATACATAAAAACCAGAAAATCATAATTTTAAAGAGCAAAAGTGCCTAATCGGCCTAAAAACTAAAATTTCTTTTTCCATTTCAAACATGGCGGAGAAAGCGTCATTTTTCTAGTTCGTAAATTTCTCTTCAGTATCGCCATTTTTGGTTCATTATAAAAGATAACGATTTATAACGGGGTTTGGTAATTTTATAAAACATTGAATTCTTTATATCACCATAAGGTACTAGTTTAAAACTTTAACGCACCATATAAAACTAAAGGAGTAATCTTATAAAACCTATGGTAGCATTTTGGACTATTGGAAACACTTTATCTCTAGTAGTTTTATTAAAATCCAGGTAAGAGGTAATTTTCACGGCTAACGGTAACGTTATATTACTATAGCTCCCTAAAATATCCGTTGGTCGACAAATGTCAAAATTTTCAATAACATAACCTAAAATTGTTTTCTGTTTTCATTCATTCATTTAAGACAATCTTTCTTTGAAGTATATGCAAAAATTTTCATTTGGTTTTTCACACACCTCCTGTAAAAAGAACTGCTATATTTGGCATGTTTCCAAGCACTAATTATGGAGGAGTTTTTATCGTTTTTATTCATTATTAATGCCCATATATTGTTGCAAAATTAAAAATATTATGAAAAAAGTGAGGTTGGAAATATAAAATTTTGTATAAGAGAATATAGAGGTTTTTTTGTGGCTGTATGGTTTTTTAAAATTTTCCGTATGATACTCTAATGTACCTTTAATATTCATAAAGGTATTTAGGCAAGTTAATATATTTACATGATATATAACATATGTTTAAAGCATACTATAAAGTTTGGTTACCAATGGGTATATAATTAGGTGATAAATACCTTTATAAACTTTGTTTATATAACTTCTGGCAAACAACACTTTAAGGTATATACCGAATCTTTTAAAAATACTTTTTTGGTAATGTAATATAACTTTAGGTATATTGGGCAGTATAAATACTTTTATAAACTACATTTTACTAATGGTAATTCCATAAAACCTGGTAAACCTATATATAAACGTTGACTTGCTAAATAACTCTTATAAAAACTTCGTCACCATTTTATATACCTATTGGTAATCAAAAATGTTACTTGGGTATACCATAATTTCTTATCAAAGCAAAAGGGTCATATTTTCTAGGAGAATTGGCAGCGTATTTTGCAAGAAATTTAAATGAGTATTTCCATCTAACCTGTCTGGAATCATCACATGACCGATAAAATAGAGATCAATAATACCTACCCATATATTTATTCTAAACTTATGCTTATGTGGGAAGCATTAATGGCATATGGATTTGCATCCGCGTAAACGTATTCGTTGTGCAAATTAGTGACTCCAGATCTTGTAAAGCACACCACGATGGCAAACAATTTTTTTTCTGCTAAAATGTGGATTACGAGTCCTTTTGGTTTTAAATAAACTGGCAAAATGAGAGGCGTGTGGGAGGATCAATCGGTAAAAGTTCCTGAACTTTTTGGACATGATACGGATGTAATAATTGCTGTTTTAAAATATCGGGTACACTAGTTTTAGGAATTTCCAACTTACGTTCTACGCGACGGACATGGACAATCGGTTCTTCTTCAACAATTTCCAAAATTGTCTCTTCATTTTTGATAGTTTGAGTTGTTTGGCTACGATTCCTACCTTGAAAATTTCACGCAAAGCTGCCTGTTTCCCGAACATGCTACACTAAATTCTGAACTAGACCACAAATATTATAAAAAAGAACAAAAATTCCACAACTTTCTATAAATTCCTATTCATTTATTCCCGGAATAACATAAAGAAAAAAATAAAGAAACCTTTAATAGTAAGCTTGCCCCAACAAACCCAAAGAGCTTCAGTGAAATCTAATACTCGTCTGTTACTCACTACGGTATATTTCCTTGAGTATGGCTGTGCTATTCGAAACTTATGGATGCTGCCTTCTGCAGGCTTTAGAACGGTTATTTCGCATAACTTTAATATTAGCCAAAAGTATTCGTAGTCATCGAGAAAATATTTTTTTTAGCAATAGTAGGGCTTCCATCAGATTACTACATTAATAGAGGTTTTAAGAATATCTACTGGATCTACCCGATACTTGAGTAAGGCAATACAGAATGAGCTAATTCACAGTTATGTAAAATATGACCTGGAAAATCTTGTATCTTAAATAAATTTAACTAATTTGTTTTTCTTATGATCGACTCGACTCAAAACATTCCCAAAAAAAAACTTACATTAATAATTTTTGGTCAGAACCGTTCAAATTATTAGAAATGCAAATATTTTAGTCATTAACTTCGAAATTAGGGTTTTTAAGAATTAAAAAAATCGATCTGCGGCGTGTACGAGTAAACCGAGGACTGAACGGATTTTAAAATGCGGTGTCTACAATGGCGTTTAGGCAATAATTAAGCAGGTTATCTGAAATGTGTCGGTCATAATGTTAATTTAGTGATTAATGATGCAGTGGCGTTGGATTTAATACTAAAAGGTGAGACCTCTTGATTTCAACTACAGGTGACTCAGATATAACGATATAACTCTAAAGAAAGGTAACAACATCCGTTTTTCAGGAAAGGTACAATCAATTGTTGCTATAAAAATTAGATATTTTGACTTTTGAAGGCTCTCACTGAAAATTAATTGAAATCGTCTAACAATGAATGATTTTAAAAAACTTCGGTTTTAAAAAAGAATATGGTGGATTATGAATTTATTTTTAATACCCTTTCTATGTTTAAAAATTTAAGTCATGTTAACTTCTCTTCGAGTACTTTACAATATAATAGTTTATGTGCCAAATTTACGAAGATGTCAAGTAATTGTTTTCTTAACCAATTTACTATGTTGTGGGAGTTGGCTAAACCTGATATTAGAAATGACATAACAAATCTATATACAGTATATGGGGGCCCATGAACATTTAAAACAAATTTGACATAAATATGATTTTTTTATGGCATCGCTATTTAAAACACTCACAAGATATATATATATATATATATATATATATATATATATATATATATATATATATATATATATATATATATATATATATATATATATATATATATATATATATATATATATATATATATATATATATATATATATATATATATATATATATATATATATATATATATATATATATATATATATATATATATATATATATATATATATATATATATGTATATATATATATATATATATATATATATATATATATATATATATATATATATATATATATATATATATGTATATATATATATATATATATATATATATATATATATAAATATATATATATATATATATATATATATATATATATATATATATATATATATATATATATATATATATATATATATATATATATATATATATATATATATATATATATATATATATATATATATATATATATATATATATATATATATATATATATATGTCGTTTGATAAAATGGATCATTGTCTGCTGTGATGCAGAACATGTTCCAAATAAGGATCATTTTCTTGTTATGACGTTGGTGTAAGTGGAATGAAAACATACTATCATTTAATACTCCCAACGAAAGCCAGGAGTCACAATGTAATTCAATCCCGGTCGTGGTATTAGCCAGCGGAGTAGTTGTTTTTGTGATTCAATTTTGTGCCTTTGCCCTACACGGGGCTGGCTAGTCTATGGCGGCCTGATGAGCTCTAATAAGAGCGAAATCGCGATCGTCGTTTGACTAAAATGGATCATTGTGTCTGCTGTGATGCAGGACATGTTCCAAACAAGGATAATTTTTATGTTATGACGTTGTTGTAAGTAGAATTATATCATATATATATAGATATATATATATATATATATATATATATATATATATATATATATATATATATATATATATATATATATATATATATATATATATATATATATATATATATATATATATATATATATATATATATATATATATATATATATATATATATATATATATATATATATATATATATATATATATATATATATATATATATATATATTTATATATATATATATATATATATGTATATATATATATATATATATATATATACATACATATCTAATCCAAGTACACGGATAGTGAGCCGTGAGTTCAACCAGCACTACCCAGACTTATTTTATGTTATATTGTAGAATTCAAAAATTCTTCAATGGAATAGAATGTTTTCTTTATAAGAATTTCTGTAACTGTATTTTTAAATGCATTTAGGCTCAATCTTAACAAAAAAGGTGGCAAGTGATTAAGAAATACATTACCATAATAATTTAGCCTATAACGACTCGCTCCTAGTCTAAGGAAGTAAATTCTTAGGGCGCCACTTCGCTAGTATTATAATTATGTATAACATTTTGTTGATTATATTTAGATTGATTTTTAAAGGCGAGAATAAGGGTATGATATATGTATAATGACGGAACTGTTAATATGTTGTATTCAGTATATTTTTGTTTAATGTCCTCTTTGTATTTACATTTAAAAATAATAGACAGAACACGTCTTTGTAATTTAAAGTTTTATTTGCGTAAGGGGAATGCCCCCAACTAGTTATAGCATACGTTATATGAGAGATAATAAGTGAATGGTAGGCAGCTATAAGGCCTTTGGTATCTATAATGTCTAACACATTTCTAATAACAAATATATTCTTTGAAATTTTTTCTGATAGTTGTTCAATATGTTCTAACCAGTTTAATCCGCTGTCTATTGTGACACCCAAAAACTGTGTACACACAGTATCTACATCTTCAGGGAGTTATCTTTTAGTAAATATGATATTAATTGTCTTTTGTGGATTAAGACATAACATACAGTTTTCAGCATTCAACTGTTTTTCTTTCATTTTCCCTTTTAATACTTCGAAATCTTTATTTGTTTTTATTGGAGTGGTGTCATCTGCAAAGAGCACCAGTCCAGCCCCAGGAACGGCCCACTCTAAGTCGTTTATATGAATGAGAAAGCGGACCGGCCCTAGTACCGAGCCCTGTGGGGCACCCCACAGACCATTTTTTCTAAGTTTGATTTTTTGTTATTAATTTCAACATTGTTTGCGGTTTCCTAGGAAACTCTACAAAATCTGAATGAACTCACTCTGTTGATAAGCATTAATTGTATAGTCAATAAAACTGTTTACTTCGTCAGCTGTAGATAGATTTGAACGAAAACCATATTGACTTTTATAAAAAATATTATTTCCTTCAAAATGAGTGGCAATTTGATTTTTTAAAGCGGTTTCAAAAATTATTGAAAAAGTAGGTAAAATAGAAATGGTCCTGTAGTTACTCAATCCACCGCGTCCCCCTTTTTAAAAACAGGCACCACTTTGCAATTTTAAAAACTGTTAAAATTTTAAAAAATTTGTTATTAGAACAAGCAAAATGTTTCTAAATATGTTTAGCTGCTGTACACTGAATTCCTAAACATCTTTTGATGTTTTATTTTTTATTTTATCAATAATTTTCCTCACTTCATTGTATGTTATGTGTCTGAAAGAAAATATTGGAAACTTTAGATCCGCCACTACGGTCAATAATGCCAAATGTTTGGTTGAGACCACAATAATCCAAGGATTGAAGGTTTGGGAAGTCTTGAAGTCGTTTCCAAATTATTCAAAATGAAAACGGTTATTAATTAATGCATACGTTATTCCACTTCTCGCATAAAACATTAAATAAAAGTCTCTGAGATGTTTCCTATACTTACTAATTAATACATGCACATAGATTTCAATTACTTTAAATGACGTACACTCTTGTAACTTTCTACTTTACACGTTCAAAGTGCAATTGAACTAGTGACAACAAAATACCTTTTAAAACGGTTTCAATTGTAAACGTGATAAATTGTACGAAAGTAACCTATGTAACAATTAAAGGAACATAATAGAACAATGAAGCGATTATAAGGCTGAATTATCTTCCATAAAGACTATTTTTTTTTGTTGGTATTTTCTAAGTAATTGTTTATTTTAATAATGTGTTTCACATTATTCAATGTAGTAACTTTAGCGAAAAAAATTACAAAATATGCAAATAACGTAAAAAGATGTCTTAATTAAGGCTGTTTAATTTCCAGAGGTATAATTTAATTTAGCTGCAGAATGGCTATTTTTAAAATAGGAATTTACCCCTAACAATCACTATTGTTTAAAAACAACACGATGATTTTATAGAGGATGTTGTAAGGTAATAAATATTCAGCCTTTCATAAAAGGAAATTGATATATGAAACACAAACCATTGACTTAATACCTAAAACTGGCAACTAGAAAATAATATTACAATTATACAGAATATTTTATCCGAGAGTGATCGATTTTGAAGGTTAATAATTTCTAAACGGTTATAGTTAGAACCGCACAGTTTATTTTGATTGAATTCTGTAACCCATAAGTTTTTTATGGAAATTAATGATTTTGTATCATGTCTATAATATGGCCAAAAAAATCCCATTTTGTAATTTGAAAAATCTCTCTTATTTTAAATGGAACACCCTGTATATCTTAACGTCAAGGAAATAGTTCATGTTTAGGGTCTTAAAAATTTATTAAAAATCATACCGGATGGTCAACGTTTTACAAATAAATAATTAATAATTCGACCAATGGTATTCCCACCAATGAATTAATGTAGATAATTATGTTTCACTGATGATAATTATTAGAATAATCGTTGTATATGTGGTCCAATCGTTCAACACACTTATGATCGCACCAATCGATTTTCAGAGGAATCTTGTGTGCATATATGTATGATATCCCTCTAATTACATTACGAATATTGCATCTATAGTGATACAGCTGTATTGATACAACAATCATGCCTGAGTTGAAAACCGCATACGTTGGCCTGGAAACTCTGTCAAAATCAGTTAATGTTAAACTCATTAATAAATGATCTTTTCTTTGGTTGAAAAATCTCAGGCGGTTTTATTTTACACCGAAACCAAATCGATTATATCTACTAGAAGAAGATTTGGAATCACCAGACATTATCAACAAATGGTACCAACAATTTTCTACCGAGGGATCTTTGGAGGTAAAAAGACAAAAAACAGATTTGTGTGATGAACATGATCTCTCGAATAGACTTTTAACAGTTGATGAAATAATATTGAATAATCACGGTAAAATATCATTGCGAAAAATGGCTTCTGATTCAAGTTTGTCAAAAAGTGAATGTCAAATATTTACAACAATTTTAGATCTTTAAATTCAAACGTTTCAAAAGCTGCATGAATAGGACTACGAGAAAAGACGTCTCACCTGAAAAATTCCATTAGACTCGTCAAGAACTCACCCAAATATCAATTCGATTATGTCTGATGAGGCGACATTCACATTCCACATAAACGGTCATAGCGTAACTGCAGGATTTGGATCTCCGAACATCCAAGGAAGTACAACGAGTACCAACGAGACTCACCAAAAGTTACCGTATGATGTCCCATTTCAAAAGAAAAAATGTATGGACTATTTTTTTTTTATCGAACCAACAACGGCGTCAACTACACAGGTATGTTGGAGATCTCTTTTTTCCCACAACTTCGCCAAGAAGGCCATTTAAACGAAACATATTTCCAACAGGATGGTGTCCCATCACATTATTCTCTTATAGCAAGAGAATCACTAGATGGAATTTGGAGCAAGGTGGATAGGAAGAGCTGGTCCCATTGAGTAAGCGCCTTATTATACACATTTGACATTCCGAATTTTTTCCTGTGGGGATAAGTCAAGAACAGATGTTATAAACCCGTTCCAGAAAATATCCAGGACCTTAAAAGAAATATCCGAAATATCATTGTTGATTCTTTCAACCATCTATTGGTACGGATGAGAAATGAAAAAAATCATAAGCTCGCTTCTCTAGGTACTGGAACGGAATTTTTGAACACCTCGTATTGTTAGGCGTACTTTTTTAAATAAATTATGGAAAACTTTAACTATCTATATGCCTTTAAACCTTACCGTTTATTACGTCTAGCTTATCACGGAATGACTTAAAGCTGTTGCGCCAAAGTTCTTTAGCTTAAGGTCGACCTCAGGTTTGGTGGCAGGTTGAACTGCAAATCTTTTATTCATCAATGTATTTTTATTATAGTGGCATGTTCTATAGTTATACTAGCGCCAACTTCACAAAGAGATCATTCCAAAAAAAAACGTGAGCTTTAAAATGTGAGATGACGGATATGAAAGTCCTCCTTTCTAGATTTCTAGAAAACCTTTTTTTTATTTTTTTTTAGATATTACATAAGAATTTAAATTTTTGAGACCTCATCTTATCAAATTACCTCGCAAATTTTTTAATGCGAAAATATCCATACTTTTATTATTCGTACATCTAAGCATACGTGTTTAAACGTGTTGAACAACATGAAATTATGTTCAGATTACAAAGCTTACGGATTGCCTTTTTAATGTTAATTTTTATTTATGTTTGTTATTTTTTATTTATTATGATCAAATATAAATTACTATTATCAAGCCAGTAACGATAAAACTGAGACCTGATATGTGTTTTAAATAAATCCAAAACTATGGCGTATAAAACTATCCAAGAAAATAATTTCATTTGAAGGCTAGAGGAAAAGAACCTGCTTAGTCCAACATTTTAAATTTGGCAATATTCAACGGTTTGATTGTGTTTGGTACTAATTTTTAATAAATAAATTACGCAAGTAGTAATAATTTTGGTACAACCAGCTTTCCTATCTGGTGAACAATTATTTGCAATTTAAGTTTATATATTTAGGAGTAATTTTAAAACATAAATTCTGGTTGTATTAGAATAACGGTTTTAATATAAATAAAACACATAAATTACTACAAATATAAATAGCTATAACTCTTCTTACCAAACCAGAGTTTACACAAGATACTTTATAAATAATATTTTTAAATATAATTTTTGTTGTTTTTTCAGATACCATAAAAAAATTATGTTTAATCCTTTAAAGTTGCTTGGCAAAATTTTTAGTTTGAAGTTATCATTCTGATTTTCCACCATTATCATATTGATGAGATGCTATAGTATTACAAGTAGAGAGATTGCCTTTCTAAGGTAAAATTATGTTATTTCTCATTTATTATGATTACAGAATATGAAAGTACTATGAGGATAAAACTGAGACGTGCTGTAATTTTTAAATAAATAGTCCAGTCAAATTAGATGATAAAAAGGCCGTTAATGGAATTCCTAAAAAGCTTGAAATGATTTATTTCACTTTGTGTATTCTAAATAAGAGTAATATAAGTTTGTGATGGTTTCTGAGGTGAGCTCAACTTTTGGGAGCAAAGACACGCCAAATTGTGACACTTTTCAGTTTTTGGCTTAATACATCCAAGGAGTGCATCGTACCCAAAATTTCGTTCTTAGCAAAATTAAAGAGCATTAAATTATGCATCAAATAACCTCTTTAAACATTAGTTCAGCGGTTTTATCATAATCAGCAGTCAAAGATAAACAATTTTCTCCATTTCGGCTGAAAAGTTTCACTTTCAAATGCTTGTGACTCGAAAACGGCTATTCCAAATGAAACGTCTGAAATACGAAAAGACTAGAGCATCAAGTTCTGCGTTCACAGAGCGTTTTCAGAATTTTGAATATTCTACGCGTAGGTATACGCCAAAAAAGAAAAGTATTCGCGCTTAGTGGCTTTTCTGCAATCCCATGAAGTTTGACGTTTAAGAACAAAATCACCAAGATTCTTCTAGGGAATCGAATTTCTGTGCAATCTTATCAATTTGGTTGTCTACGTTTTATCTAGAAGGGCTGAGAGTGGGTGAGGTAATAATTCAACATTAGGAATAATTTATATTAGACCAAATTTTATAGCTGATAAATTTCTTTTAAAATAATATCAAAAAATAGTAATTTAATTAATCAAATTAACCAACTTAAAATATTGTGTTACACCCATTTATATTGTAGAGTAAAAAAACTACCTTTGTTAATACATAATTATTCAGACGAAGGAAGAAACTGATAGTAATACTACTACACCATACTACACCATTCTTTCCGACTATTTAGGTTTTGAGAGTTTTTATTAGAGGCAGTATAGAACAAAACAATTTTAAAACATACCTTTCTAGAAGAATAAAAATAAAAAAATAATTAAAAATTTTCATTTACCCTATGGTACGTACCTCTGTTTATTCAGCAGAACTTTAAGATTTCCTTGAATCAATTAAATATTATGTTAATTTTACTGAAAATAATAAGTTTGTCATATTTTCTGACAGTCAAAGTGTATTTATTATCAACATTATCTAATTGTCTGGTTGTTCCACCTGCCAATTATCTCATTACTGCAATGGTAAACGCCTGCATAAAGCTAAAAGATATTAACAAGCTTTTATTTTCTCTGGCCTAAGTAGGTTTTCCTGAAAATGAGCTTGTAGACCAAGCAGCTAAAGAAGTCACTGTCAATAGCTCTTCCTCAAACTTTAAATTACCCCATACAGATTTTGCTAATCTGGCAAAAATTGCAATGATGAGTAATTGGCAGGTGCAATATTCAGTGACAGAAATAGGACTAAAGTATAAAACTAACTTTCCAAATGTATATAAAAGAACATGTGTTCAGAAAGAATCAAATAAGAACTTTGTTAAAACTATTTCACGCATCAGAAGTTTCCATTCTTTCTATCCCCCACATAAGAAAAAAATTGGTCTTCAGAATCACGAAAACTGTGAATGTGGTGAAATCGGAGACTTAGAACATATCACCTTAAATTGCTCTAGATTAAAATCTCAAAGAGATAATTTTTTTAAGAATTTATCAACTCACCAACAATTTCCTATTAATTTAAATAATTTAATTGCCCTAAATAATACCAATGTATATATATATATATATATATATATATATATATATATATATATATATATATATATATATATATATATATATATATATATATATATATATATATATATATATATATATATATATATATATATATATATATATATATATATATATATATATATATATATATATATATATATATATATATATATATATATATATATATATATATATATATATATATATATATATATATATATATATATATATATATATATATATATATATATATATATATATATATATATATATATATATATATATATATATATATATATATATATATATATATATATATATATATATATATATATATATATATATATATATATATATATATATATATATATATATATATATATATATATATATATATATATATATATATATATATATATATATATATATATATATATATATATATATATATATATATATATATATATATATATATATATATATATATATATATATATATATATATATATATATATATATATATATATATATATATATATATATATATATATATATATATATATATATATATATATATATATATATATATATATATATATATATATATATATATATATATATATATACATACATTTGCTTCAATTTATAAATGTAGCAAAACTGAAATTATAGCTGATACATTGCTTAACTATTATGTTAGAACAAGTATGTTTGAAAAAAATCAACAAGGAAATATGAAAAAAAAGAAAAATAAACAACAAAAGAGAATCCTAAAAAAATAAAATAGAAAACATACACTAACTTTATGGGTTTAGTTAAGATTTAGCTTAAGATAATGTTATGTATAGAATAGTATGAGAGAATGGGAGTATTGGAAAATTGGATGGGTAGCAGAGAACAGAGTAAATACCTGACAGTTATATAAATTTATGCGCATAAAGAGAGATGCTGGCCATTTGGTATACACCAGAGCCATAAAACCTTCATACTTATATGCACAAGAATAATTTATTAATAATTTAATTGATTTATTTATCTTTAATGCCAAATTAGTTTTTTGTGAAGAAATGTAAGTTTTTACTTCAGGTTTCCAAGGGATATATTTTCTAGTGGATACTAGAACTGCAGAACTCCTCTTTTTTGAACTCGGTGAAAAAGTTTCCTGGTCGTGTCCTCCTTCTCCAGACATTTTATAATAAACTGCTTGGACCTCTTTTATGGGCCACCTGGCTGGTTTCTTTTATTTCACTCTCTGTCGCACTCCCTGTCTTGATTCCGTTTATTCGCAGTTGCTTCCCTTCCCGCTTCAAAGAGAAGCCCCCGTTCTGTAATGGCATGATTAAGGTGGTAAATTGGGGTAAAATTAGTATTGTTTAAATAAGGTCGAACAGTGTGTGATGGGGATATAATCTTGCCCTTTAGAAAGTCGAAATGCACCGATCTGCAGATGAATGCAAATGAAATAATTGGTTTAGCTCTGAGGTATTAGAGTTGACTTTGTCACGTTTGCTAGATATTCCAAAATCAATTGACATAACCGATGTTGGTCAATAATCTAGGATTCTGGCTGACTAGTTCATTAGGCAATCTTTGGTGTTTTATATCATCACGTAGAGCCTTAAGTTCCTCTTCACAAATTGTTTTAATTATCTTAAATAAGTCTTGATTATTAGGAAATACGTTCGCAGTGTTTGAGTACCTAGGTTTGATTATTAAGTCCTGTTTTGTACAGGTTCAGGATTAACTGAAGACGACTAGTCCAATGGACTCGCCATATTTCACTCGGGGAGGCCCTAACAATTAGTACTTGCCTAAAAACAAACTGTGAGTTCGGAGTACTTAGAAAGGGGATAAAAGTTTCTGGGTTTGAAATTATCTATGTTGTATATGAAAACAAAGCGAGAAAAATGGTGTTTGCTGAAATATGATATGAAGATTTTTTTTACTAAACAAATCGCACTAGTGTGTGACCGGATTTTGAGACCAGCGACGAGAAAGGTTAAATGGGGAAAAGTAAAGTCCTGTCGGTCACTTAAAAACTATCGCAACGCGGATGGCGGCGACTAGATTTTTATAAGTTTTATTTAATCCTAAGCAACTCTTTTTCATTGAAGTGACTATTTGTGTAAAGTGTCGATTTTAAGTACTATTTTCCTATATTAAATAAAACATTTTTGTTGACACGGATTTCTTGTTTCTATAACCTTTTGATTGTAAAATTAACAGTAAAGAGTCCAGAAACAAGAAAGCCATATCACTACAATTGTTTTATTTATTATAGCAAAAAATATTTAAAATCTATACTTTATACAGCAGTGTTTAAGATTAAGTAAAAATTATAAAAACCTAGCTTCAAACTACCCGCGTTGATAGTTCTTAAGTGATCGACAGGGATTTGACTTTCCTCCATTTAATCTAATTTAAAGCAGCGACAAAATGGATATACTATTATATTTTTCAGCCGAAATGGGAAAATTTGCTCATCTTTGGTTGTTATGGTCAAACCACTGTAACAAATTTAAGTTTGGGAAGGTTATTCAACGCAGAATTAATGCCCTTTAATTTTAGTACGAGTGAAATTTTCTCTTCGATGCACCCCTTAGTTCTTAAAAGCTAGAAACGGAAAAAAGTGGCATTTTTTACTTTCAAAAGTATAGGTCACCTCAGAAGCTGTCGCAAACGCATATTACTTTTATTTAGGAAATTAAATAAAATTATTTCCATCTTTTTATAAACTGATGGAAATCAAAAGTCTAAATTGACGAGACTAAAATTCAAACCTATCGCGTATAAAGCTATCCAAGAAAATCATTTCAATTGCTATCCGGTCGGTAATAAAATATCAAAATTGCATAGCATTAAGCTCGACTTGGTGTTCGCAAATAATTTCCGGGAACTGCAAGCTAACCTTAGTGAGCGTTCATGCCGTCTAGCATTCATTTTCTAAAATGGTTATTGGTCTCTTGCAGCGTTACGTGTAAAAGCAAGCGTTATAATGAGAAATAACTAGAAGCTTCTCTTGCGGCTAGGAAAGATGAAATCTAATATTATTGCATTTTTAAACAAAGGGTCTAGGAAACATTGTAGATGTGTCTTACAAGGTCGCCATATCTTAGGGTATCTTATTATAGTTAATTTGATGTTTTTACTTTATTACAGAATTTTGGAAATTAGTTTACTTGGCGAGTATTATAAACGCTTTCATTATTTTGTAAACTAAGTTGAATCTAAAATAATTTTAAAACAAAAATTATGCATCTGCCTATAAGAAGAAAAAAATTCGAAAATATGCTTTATGATCATAAATATATAGTATTTGTTGACAAAGCATATATATTAAAAAAAAAGAAAACATTAATATTGTCGAAATTATTACTAGTCTTTTGAATATATACTACGAATTCAAGTCGTATAAAATTTGTAAGCTTTAAAATACACAGAGGTTTAATACCAATAAAGTAAAAAAAACATTGCTAGTGATGTAGTAATGATGTTTCAGAATTTTTTTTTAGTATAAGTTAGTCTTTTACTTCCTTCGTAAAAGGGAAGTACCACCCTCTGGGATTCTTCAGATCTTTACGTTTCAGGGACCCTAGGTGCCGAAAAACATGTTTTCTCAATTCCTCCGGGTCTGTCTGTCAGTCAGTGTGTTCACGGCATAGCTAAAAAACTACTTACCCGATTGACTTCAAATTTTGATAAAAAATTAAGAGTCATATACCAGGTTACCCCGGTAACATTTTGGTAAACATCCAATATGGCAAAACACAATGGCGGCGTAGTGAAATGTTAAAAAGATTATTACTAAAAAACTACTTATTTTTCTCAAGAATTAAGTAATATGTACGAATCAACTGGTAAAATTTTGGTACGAATCCAAGACGGGTGAAAAAATTGGCGACTTAATAAAATATTTAAAAATTCATCCTGAAAAAACTACTTAATGGACTAATTTCAAATTTTGTGCCAGAACTAAGTGTGGCATAGGAATGAACTAGTAAAACTGTGGTACTAATTCAAGATGGCGGAACAAACTGATGGCCAAATAAAATGTTTGTAATCGTGAAAAAAATCACCCTCTCAGATTTTACATATTTTCATGTTTTAGCGTCCCTAGATGCCAAAAATAAGTTTTATCAATTCCGTCGTTCCATCTGTCTGTCTGTCAGTTCGCGGCATAGCTTAAAAACTACTCATCAGTTTGACTTCAAATTTTAGTCAAACATTAAGTGTTACATGGGGATGACCTGGTAATATTTTAGAAAAAATTCAATATCGCAAAACAAAATGGCGGCCTAGCGAAATGTTAAAAATTATTACTAAAAAACTGCTTATCCAATTCATCTCCAATTTTGGACAAAAATTAAATATTATGGAGGAATCCACTGGTAAGATTTTGGTACGAATCCAAGACGGTGGAACAAAATGACGACTTAATAAAATATTAAAAAATTCGTCCTGAAAAACCACTTAATGGACTAATTTCAAATTGCGTGCCGTAACTAATTGTAATATAGAGATGAACCAGTAAAATTGTGGTAATAATTCAAGACGGCGGCTTAGTAAAGTATTTAAAAATTTAGCCTGAAGAACTAGTTATCTTATAGAGATGAACTAGTAAACCTGTAATACCAATTCAAGAGGGCGCTGGGCGGAACAAAATGGCGGGCGAATAAAATATTTATAATCGGGAAAAAATCATCCTCTCAGGTTTTACCGTTCCTAGAAGCCAAAAAATATGTTTTATCAATTCCGTCCCACCGATTGTCAGTTTGTTTGTTGGTCTGTCCAGTTCGCTGCATAGCTTAAAACTACTCATCAGATTGATTTCAAATTTTAGCTAAAAATTAAGAGTCATGTGGGGATGACTTGGTAAAATTTTGGTAAAAATCCAATATGTCTGAACAAGATGGAGGCTTAGTAAAACGTTAAAAAAAATTAATACTAAAAAAGTAATTATACAATTTCTCCAAATTTTGCCGAAAAATCAAGTGTTACGTAAGAATGAACTGGTAAAATTTTTGGTATAAATATAAGATATTAAAACAAAATGGCGACCTAATAAAATATTTAAAAAATCGGCCTGGAAAAACTACTTATTAGATTAATTTCAAATTTTCTGCAAGCACTAAGTATCATATAGAGATAAACTGGTAAGGTTGTAGTACGACTTTAAGAAGAAGAAAAATTACGTACCAAAATGGCGGTTGTGTCATGTAAAAACTCCTTATTGAATTGATTTTTAATTATGCCCAAACACCTTATGTGGCATAGGCAGAAACCAGTAAAATAATGATAGGGATCCAATATGATGGAACAAAATGGCGCTCAATAAAAATGTGCTGAACTAAATTGGGTCACACTGCCCTACTTCTAACAAAAGTAAAAATTGATAATGAAGGAAGTTCCAGGTAACGGACATTTACTGATTTTTTAAATATCCAATTGTATTTTAAAGATATCCCCACAACATTTGATACCGTGCCAGCTTTACAAAGGAAATCTGAGAACCAACACCTTTTTGAGATATAGCCAATAAAAAAGACAATTTCTTCGCAAATCAATATATCTGTATATTAATTTATATATATTTATATATTTCGTTATGATTTTATTGGCAAAATCAATTAACTCTTTCTGTATCACATTAATTAAGTAACATTTTTTATTTTTCGTTATTTTTAATGAAAACCAAGATATATTTGATTTACAAGTAAAAATATTGATATGAGTATTTATTTCATAAACAAAATCATCCATAATTCTGTCTAGTTTTATAGTTATTTAACGGGCCGACCAGATTAAGGGAAAACTCTTGTATCTAAGGATTGTCAGTCAAAATTTTACGCAGATGTTTAATTTTATGACATGAAAAAATTAAATTTTTGGTCTAGATTTTCCTTAACCTCGAGGGTCTATTTCCATATGTCACTAACTTCAAGTATACTTCCGTAACGATTTATCAGTATCACTGAAAAATATTATCCGTCTCTAAAACTTAAATGAATACGTTTACACAGGGTCGACACAGTGGCGCCTTTTACATATCTTCAGTGTTGCTTCCTAAGAATACTGATGTATCACATATCTCACTGATACTGACTATGTTGGCACTGATATGTATAAATCGTTGGCAACGGCATAATATAAAGTGTACTTTATACATATCAGAGACGTGTCCTTTCAGCTCCGTAACGATGTGACACTGTCTGTGATAAGCATTATCCGTGCCTATAATTTAAATATACTGTGCATGCAATTTATCTTCATAACATTTTGATTAGCTGTTACTTTTTTTGTTGTTAAAGATATCAAAATAAACAAGAAGACAAAATGTTTGGTAGTAGTAGTAACACTAACAATTTTTGGACGTATAAGCCTATCTTATATTTTTTTAAAATAGAAAACCCTCTATATTATATACGTATTTTATAGAATATGTTATTCCGATGATTCCGATTACAATGAACACACTTCATATTTTAATCCACTCGTTTTTGACATATTGGCAAAATACGAAAATTTTATATAATCTCGGAGAGTGCCGTGACTGACAATTAAATACATATACAATTTGATATATCGCTAAACAACGTTGGTTATTGAGTTATTGTGACAGTTATTATAATTGAGTTGGTATTTCGTGAATTTCGCATCCGTGAAAAAAGTCATATGATGCTTCAAATATACTTTCTTAATAATAAAAGTGCAACCGCTGCGCGTCATCAGTATATTAAACTTTATCCAGAGCGCCGAGCACCTTCAAAACAGATATTTGCAAGACTGGCAAAGAAATTTAAAGAAAATGGTATCGTGTTAAATGTTAAAAAGGTATGTCGGAATTATAGTGTTGTAAATGAAGATAATAAGACAAACATATTAGGATTCTCGAAGCACATTCAGTTTCTGCTATTACCATAGTATATCAAGAGACAGGTTTTTCTCGCTGCTGTTTCTACAGGCAAAAGTTAAAAATGAACCATTTTGGTTTTTCTTAATTATTTCTAAAACCACAAAAGATAATTTAAATATTAGAGCGGATTTGAGTTTGTAATAAAATTCCCTAAAACTTTGATGATTTAATCAAGCTCCTAGCGCTATAACTGTTTCCGAGATAGCAATACAAGTAAGCCAAATCTGGACCACACTGTATACTACGAATTTAAGTCGTACAGAATGGATTCTTGACAAAATGATAATTTGTTATTTTTTTAGCATCCTTGCTGATAAAACTGGTGATATAAAACTGCTTATCGGGATTTTAGTGTGTGATATTTTCCCCACTGAGTGTTTAGGTGTCATCTCGGATTATGAAGTAATTGCGGTGTGATGGATCTTGTCTAAAAACAGCTTCCACTGTGTAAATATGTATGTATGGATCTCTTTTAATAAATAATGATAATAAACTGGTTTATTTATGTCCAAAAATACAATGCAATCGTTACAATGCTATGACTAAAGGGTACATAATTAAAAAAATTTCCATTAAAGAATTCTTTTGCATTGGTTAACGTTTCCATTATGTAATACTAATATAGATATACATTTTATATTTAATTTAATATATAACTAATTTAATTTTATGATATGTTAATTATTTATTTAAACTTTCATTTTAATTAATTAATAACAACAACATAGTAATAATAAAAATATTAATATTATAAATATAACAATGATAATAATATATCTTCTTAAACAGATGTGTAAACCACGCAACTGACACTTAGATCACAAATCATTAACATCTTAAGGTTATTGTTATTATTTTAAGTATCCCTAATTTTAATCAATTTAATAATGTAAGCTAATCCTGTCTAATCCAGTTGCCTACTTTTTTTTTAAAGAGTGTAGTTGAATTAACTGCTCTTATTAGATGTGGTGCCGCATTATATGTCCTAGGAGCCAAATACGTGTGACATCTCTGTCCGGAAGTTTTTTGGACTCTCGGTACTTTGAGCAGGTTCCGATATTGACGACTGTGGTAGTCATGATTTACAAGTTATCTGTGTGTTTGTTCTTGTGTTTATTAAAAAACTTGTAAAGAATAGTTGTCGGGTGTCGAATATTCCACTACAGATCATCGCTGGGAAGCTTGTAACTTTTATTCTATATAATTTTTAAAATCCGTTTTTGTTTTATTTAAGTCGCTTCAAATGCCTGCCTACTTAAATTTTCGGATTAAACTCCTCAGTCTCCCTGTTAAAACGTTTATATGTTCGTCCCGTCTTAGATGACTATCCAAGAGAATGCCCCTCCTCTAAAAAAAAAACAAGTGAATGCCAAGATATTTGGTAAAGCTCCGACAATATATTCAAAGTATTTACATTTAATATTTAACTCATTGAATAAATATCAAAGTATCTTTTTTTTTTCAATTTATTGTGAGTTTTCTATTGTTAAAAAAACTTGCTATACTTAGAAAGTCGTTTTCAGCTAAAACCTTTAATTTAACTTGATGAACAGCAAAACTTATAAGTTCTCCCTTAGACTTAATATAACAAACGTCGTTTAATTAGATATGAAACAGCAATGTACCTAATGCGGTTCCTTGGGGAACTTCATATTTTAGGTTTTTTCTACTACTGGTGTTTCTACAACGCATTTCTGACAGAACTTTTGCTAATACCTCTAAGAGGACTACGCCTCCTTAGTTTTTAGGAAGCACGTTTTTAAATATTAATATATTAAATGAACTGTGAGTTTGACGGTTAAACAATTAATAAAATTAAATAATTTGTAGTTAATTTAATATTGTTTTGTATCGAATATTTATACTTTATTTTTTATATTATAAAGGAATTATTGACATAAATCGGTGGATTCATTTAATACAACGAACAAAATTGCACAACAAAATTAATAGATTTATTTTTTTATACTTAATTTAATTTTAATGTCTATAACGATAAAGAAACAAAAGACTACTTTGCCTGTAGATTATTAAAAACTCACGAACAGAAATCTGATATTGTAATTAAACCTCTAAAATTGCATCTGTTATAAATGAAAAATATCACAGTAATTTAAATATCGACTCTGGCAAGACCTGGAAACCAATAAATTTAGGTGAATTATTATTTTGCTAAAATGTAGCTATCTGCCTGTTTCTGTCAGGACAAAATCTCGGACTCTAATTCTATATTGGTGGAAAATAAAAAAACAAAGTTACCTATCAGTAAGATTCGAATTTGTTTAGACAATACTCACAAATCACAAATAATTGGTTTTCAGGTACTAACACATTTTAGAAATATTATCATTTGTTTATTTCTGTTTTTAATAAAGTTAACTTCCATTTCTACATTTAAAACATGTGGTAAAGTGTATTAATACGACCATACTGTTATGCGTATTGCACATTTTAACAACACTTTTACTGTAGTAGATGCATGTTGACCCAGTTGAACGAAGAAAAAGTTCAGAGTGAATGTTTCTTTTTTCCATTCATTGCATTCACTACTAATATATATAATATACTAATTGTTATGTGTAATGCAAAATAAATTAATTTTCTTTTTTTCATAAGTTTCATACGGCTCTCTACCATTTGCTTAATAGAATTTTATAAATATTTAGTTCTGCAGGCGAAAGAAAACTAAGACCGAAACAAGAACTTTGGTTTAGTTTAGAATTATGCATAGTTGAAAAATGATGGTATTTATTTTTTATACAGTCCCTTAAGACATTCAGTATGGTTGGCTAATAAGCCCGACCAGTTTCTCATACATTCACTTTCTTACAAAAACAATTTTATATACTCCGATTTAAAAAGATATTAAATCTTTTATGGACTATAACCAATGTTCAGTCTTTTTAGGTGTACCGAAAATTATATATTTTGTAGATCTATACTCTTACGTAAAATTGGACTGTTCTCCTTAATGAATGTATATACATCCATTCCTTCTAAAAGCTTTAGTCCGATTCCGGAGTCTTGTTTTTGATATAAAATTATGATAAAAATCGAAGTAACTAATTATAGATTGCTTCTATGCAGGATGATTGTTTGTAGCTGTTTATCTAATATCATATTATTCATCCTTTATCTTTTAAACAATTAAATCTGGATATAATATAGTCCCATCTCTTTGTTAATATTATGTTTTCGTATTGTTACCATCCAAATATTAAATATATATCCAACATCTAAATCAGCATTTTCATTTTAATAGAGACCAGGGACGTAGACAGAAAATACATTTTGGATGGTCTATTTGAGGCACGAATGGTTCTATGAATGAATGAAATATGAATTTCCAAAGGAACCGAATTAGGTACATTGCTGTTTATATCTAATTAAACGGCGTTTGTTATATTAAGTCTAAGGGAGAAGTTATAAGTTTTGCTGTTCATCAAGTTAAATTAAAGGTTTTAGCTGAAAGCGACTTTCTAAATATAATAGCAAGTTTTTTTAACAATAGAAAACTCACAATGAATTGAAAAAAAAAACACTTTGATATTTACTTCTTAAGCCAACCATTTAACAAATTTCAATGAGTTATAATTATTATTTATTTAGTTATATTATATATATATATATATATATATATATATATATATATATATATATATATATATATATATTTAAATAATTACAATACAAATTAAATATACATACGGTTTAGTTTATAAAATAAGTCTTTTGGCATTATTTATTCTTCTTTTATTTTCTGCGAATGTATCAAATATTCTTTTATCAATGATTTCTCATCCAATAAAACTGCCAAGCTTGAAAATGTTTCTGTTATTCTTAAACATGAGAAATTTCTATCAGATGAATCATTTGAAACCGGAATTCTTACAGCAATTAAAACTAATTTATAAGCTTTAGTAAAGGCAATTTTATATTTTTCAAGAAAACTAACAGTTGATATATATTTTCAGTTGCTGTATTATTTTCCTATTTAGGATGTAATTTTTTTTTCAGATTTAATTTCATCAGTGTCATATTTATAGTAAAGAGCAATTTTTTTTAAATTACAAAATCAAGAAAATTTTGTCGGTCTAATGAATTTAAACAAGAAATTCCTTTTAATATTTATTTATTTTCTTGAAAACGTCTTTTTAGTCTGTAAAAATTCTATCAATTTTATTATCGGTATAAAAGTAACGGTTCTTAAATTAACACATAATTAAAGTTATCTTCGAATGAATAACTACGTTCTAATATTAGGTATGTTTCGTATTTTTTTTCGCTTTTTTTGGTTTATTTTTCTTTTATTTGTTGTTTCACATTCAATGTTGCGGCATTGAATGACACCTGACCAACTGTAACTCAAGACTCAACTGATTTCTTAAATTGGTTGCTGTAATCATTGTATGTCGTAAAGAATAGCGCTTTAAATGTATACCCCGCTACCACATTTTGCTGAATATTTTTATTCAGAAAACTTTTCCAGTCCGATTCGTCCATTCATATGAATGAATGAATGGGCGAATCAACGAACGGAAGAATATTTCATCCACATTATTCGTCAATTTTTATTTAATTCGTTGGCATAAACTTCATGCATTTCAGTGTTTGACGATACATAAAAAAACAAAAGATTTGATGCAGACGATGGTTCGCCGAAGTCAAAGCGTACTTGATTATTCGCCCAAAGACGGAACCGCCATGAGTGCACATATGAACGAAAAGTGAGTAGCGGCCTTAGGACATTGCATTTTCTTCCAATCATTAATTCGCCCATTCGTATGAATAGCCGAATCGAACCGAATAATGAGTAGCCGGCTTTAGCCAGACAAGCAAATTCATGGTTTTTGTGTCAATTTCTGCAAATTGCGTGGTGTATAAGTAGTGGATTGATTCCATGGAGTTATTATTTTTTTAACAGGCTGCACATGTTTTATCTTTGCAGGTCAATATAGGGGGCAGTAGAGGGCTAGGGATTCAAAGGGGGGGGTGCTTCTTTTTTTCAAATTTATATTTTTGTTAGGATTTTATAATTTACTAAATCTTCTGGTAAAATATATTTTGTTTAGGCTAAACTTAAACCGCTTTTACTTTGCGCCGCAGAGTTTTTGGACGTTTATATTTCAATTATTACTGAAATATGGGATTAAAACTCGTTTAAAATATTTTTAGTTAAGCAGTAATTAATAATTTGTTTCCTTCTTACTTCCCTCAAAAGGAAGTGTTTTAAATCTCGAAAAAAATCACCCTCCCAGATTTTTCCAGACCTTTACGTTTCAGGGTCCATACAAAAAAAAACGTGTTTTCTTAATTGCGCCGATCTGTCATTGTGTCTGTCTGTTCGAAGCAAAGCTAAAAAATTACTGACCTGGTAACATTTTCTTAAAAATCCAATATGGCGAAACAAAATGGAGGCCTAGTGAAATGTTAAAAAAATTATTTATTCAATTTATCTCCAATTTTGCTCTAAAATCAAGCGCTACGTAGAAATCAACTGGTAAAATTTTGGTACGAATCCAACATGGCAAACTAATAAAATATTGGTAAGAGTTCAATATGGAGGAACAAAATGGCGGCCAATAATAGTTCTGGAAAATTTAGTACCGTAAAAGGGGGCGAATAGGAACTTACGGGTAAAAAGAAACAAAACTCGGTAAAATGTTTTGAAAATTTATCATGTCTCTTGGATTTTATCAACAAAATCGATTGAGCTGGCAAAAAGACCAGAAATGATTGTTCTTTCGGTTGGTAATATTGAAAAACCTAGTCAACTGTCATTTCTTAAATTGTCAGCTGTCAAAAATCAGCTGTGAGAAACAAGGTTTTTTTTTTGGTTTTTTAAATCTTTGTTGGGGGAAAATAGAAAATGTAAGTATATATAATTGAAATTTGGTATATTGTTAACCCAGTTGGTCCTATTTGATAATTTGATTTTGTTTTATAAAAAATATTTGGAAATTTGGGACATCCGGTGATAATAATGTTAGTGATATTATGTAGATTTTGTAGATTATAACCACGATGATAATAATATAGGAGATAACATCGGTTGTCATATAAATATAGGAGATCTATTAGTTAGATTCCCAGTTGTAAAAAAGAGTGCAGATATTAAAGAGAGAGTCTATATCCGAAAAGTAACATCAGTGACTAAAGATATTTTAGAAGCAACTTTCTTGCGTAAAAAGCCAACTTCTAAAGAAAAAATGGGGGCTGTTTATATATTTTCTCAAATAGAAGATACAAGTATTTTTTCTTCTAACTAAATTATAAAAAAACTTGTTATTTGGACTATTTATAGTTTTAGCAGCGTCGATACCACTGACTATGAAAAGACTGTTTAGTGTAAGAAATGTGTTTGTTTAGTATTTTTTTATGAAAAGAAGAGTTTATTTTCAATTTTTATAAACTATGTTTTGCAGTTTTTAAAAAAATAAAGAATTTGTATTTTGTATATGTCTTTTCCTAAAGAAAAATCTTCCAGAATCAAGAAAATGATATATTTTTTAACTTTTTCTGTTCCTTATGCCCCCTTAACGGTTTTAATGGGAATGCAATTTAAAATAAGTAGGTGTCCCCATTATCCCCAATGCTGGGTGAATAGGAACGTTTAGGTTTTTTTTTAAATAAAATGATAATTCTTATTTTTTGAGGAAAATACCATTTTATATACTGAGTCTAGATGTCAAGATAGGACTTTTTATGACATTAAACCAGCAAAAAAAATCAGTCTTTTTGGAACTGCATCAAATTAGTTGAAATGTGTTCATTTTCGGTATATATTATGTATGTGTTACTAAATGACTGCAGAAGTGCAGAACAAAACTAGATTACATTTCACTTTTCTTAATAAAAGGAAATATTCATCACCCTCGTGGTAAAGGAAATTTAAGCAATTTCTTTTTAATTGAAATGATCAATTTGGGGATCAACCTCAACTATGCATAACAAGATAATTCCGAAAAGCCATGTTTCGGACACGACAAATTTCGATGAAATGCGGACTGATATCAATCCTTTTTTTTTAAATTCACTTTAAACTGTCATAATCTGCTCAGGAACAGATTACACTTATTTAACCACAATTCCAAAAACTCTGATGTCATCCTACATGGCATAACTAAAGAAAGCATAAACGAAGTAGATCTTAAGAAATTATGTCACGGCAAAAAACCTATTATGTCGAGACAAAAACTATTAAAATGCTGCGACGTTTCATAGCCACTATAATGGGTCGACACAATGCTAAATCATTGAACGTCATTATCAATTGTATCAGGTGAATTATACTTAATTTAAATATATTCTTATAATATGACCCTTCTAATATGATATTACAAAGCAACGTTTTACAAAAGACTTCTTTAAAGTTTTTTGTAAATGTCTTAAAATGTCTTTAAAGCAAGCCCATTTTTATTATAATTTTATTACAATTTATTATTTACATAGTAAAATGTGTAAGATGTAATTAACAAAAAAAAGAAAGTGTTTTTTAGTTTATAAAGGCCAAGTACATAAAACTGTGTAAAACACTCGTTTCGCCGCGTGCGCCAAAACCGTGTCTTATGAAACTAGTACTTTAGTACCCTATTAACATTCAATTTATTGTTTGGAATCGAAGTTATTTTGTGAATGTTAACTACTATATTACGCAACGATGTGGTATCAAATGTTTATTATGCTACTAGAGTTTCGCTGATTTTTAATGACCTGTTACTTTTACTAGTCCTGCCAACGCCGGATCAAATTCGTCACGGTTTCTTCCTTTTTCCAAAACAAAATATTTCAATCACGAACCGGCGCTTCCTGTGAGAGTTTTTCGATTCTATAGTTTGGCAGTATTCTTAAAAAATAACGTTTAGATCAGTGATTAATTGCAAACTAAACCGGCCAAAAGAGTTTTTTGGCACACCATGTTTTACCGGATTTTATTCAGGCAATTGAACCAGCTTATTGTATATTTTGATTAGTTCAAAGGTAAATCGGTTTATTCACCTCACACATATGACGAAGTCAATCTTCTTGAACAGGTCTAGCAGTGTGCAATCTGTCTGCATTCTCTATAAATATCCGTTGAGTATTTGTAAACATTTTGAAAATCTTACACTTGCCAACGCTATACATTATTCGGTACGAAATTAATGCACACGGCTAAAAAGTAAGCCACGTGGATGCATTGAAAATCTAGGCAATTGTTAATCATCTGTTAGTGTCAGCAACGTTGCTGTTTTTGATGGAAAATTGAGTAGAAGATTTTTCCTTAAATTGGCGAGAAACAAAAGCAACGTTCTATAAAACTTCTTTGATCAAAATCGCCAAATATTTATAAAGTGTGGGACACAAAAGAAAATCGGGCGGTCCTTAAAATAAATGTTCATAGTCTTAAGCAAGCGGAAAAGTAAAATTTGTGTACGCAAATAAATTTTATGTTATTTTATTTGTTGTAATAGTTTGCCGCTTTACCTATAAAGTGCGTCAGCTAAGCGGTACGGAAAATTAATCGAGGATTTAGTAAATTTCGCACTGGTCCACTTGTAATTGGGATGTGCCTAGAGTCTCCATGCACTTGCCGCTTGAAATTTCAAGCTATTTCCAGTGGCGCCTACACATTTCGAGCATTCGTTTTAATTTCTATACAAATGCGTTGCGTTGGATTTGAATTATTATTTCGAAGTAACGATGGCGAGCAAAAGAGGAAAAACAATTCGAAGCGGTGCACGTGAAGTTATTGCGAGCGTTATAGAGAATATTCCAATTCAAAACCGAACAGAACGCGCTGTATTTTACACTAGTGTTTCGGAAAGGAGTGTAAGAAAAATTCAAAGAAAACATCATGATCGCTCATGTTCAATTTCATCTTTAAAATCTCCTGGTAAAAAAAGACCCCGATTATCATACAAAGATCAAATTGACGATGGTGATTAAGTAATGCGACGAACAATAGAGGATTTTTATACCAACTTGAAGAAAGTTCCGACCTGCAAACCCCTACTTCGTGCTGTAAGGAACAAAATAGATTTTCCGTACGGATATAAAACGGCTTTTACGATCAAAGGGTTTTGTTTGGCGCAAGTGCCAAAATAAACGAAAATTGCTCATTGAGAGACCAAATATTTTTCACTGGCGGGTGAAATATCTATCAACTGTAAGGCAATATAGGCAAGAAGGACGCAATATTGTGTATCTAGACGAAACCTGGGTAGATAATGATATGACAGTGAACAAATGCTGACAAAGTGAAAGTGTAACAGGTGTTGTTTAGGGAATCCGCTCTAGTAGTCGCTTTATTATAATTCATGCTGGTTCAGAAGCCGGATTTGTTCCAGGTGCTGCTTCAGTTTTTCGCTCGAGACTAACAACGGAAGACTATCATGGACAGATGAATAGAGATAATTTTGAAAAGTGGTTGCTCGAGAAGCTTCTACCTAACATTCCTTCCAAATCAGTCGTGGTAATGGATAATCCGTCTTATCATTCTCACGTAGAAGATAAAGTGCCAACTAAATACTCTACAAAAGTTCATATGATATCGTGGCTTAAATCGAACAACCTTGTATGTGATCCAAGATGTCTAGAGAAAAAAAGTATAAAATTGACGGTCTTTTACGTAACTTCGGTCATACACCTTTAAGGCTGCCTCCATACATGTGCGACCTCAACCCTATTGAACTTGCATTCGCAGGATTAAAAAAATACATTCGAGAGCGCAACACCGGTGAACTTTCAATTAAAGATTTAAATAAAATAACATTAGAAGCGATTGACTCAATATCGTGTGAAAATTGGAAATCGTAAGTTAAACATGTTCGTTCTATTGAAGATAAATACTGGGAAGTAGATGGCAAAATTGAAACGGTTATTTTTGAATTAGTTATCACACTGGGATCTTCAAGTAGTGACGATGAAACCTCATCATTTTCGAACCAATAGAATCACAGCCGTCATCCTCAAAAATGGCTTAGTTTGTTTTTTCATATATTTTGACGGCCCCTGTATAAAGTAATATGACAAACGGAGACAGACGGCCACTTTTGGCATACCCGAGTAGTCCAAAGTCGAACTACAAATTACGATTAAAATTAAAATTTTGATAAATCTCGTTCACTTGATCTGATGCTGGCTGCCCTTGTAAAATCTGGACTTGTAAATCGTGTATCACTATACTGGGTGGTCCAATAACAGTGCACGTAGGCAGTAGCCCGGGAACCGTTAATGACAGAACTTAAGAAAAAATATATTTATAGGTAAATCGATCAAGAAAAATCAACATTAAATCATTTTAAAATTCGAAAGTTCGCCGTTTTTGTAACACAGAGATATAGAAGTGCGGTACACGAAAGAAAACAGACAAATATAGATAAAGGTTCATTAAGCAAAGTTACATTTTTTAATTATCTGAAGTGCGTATAGTCAAAACGGAGTGCCGTATTATTTAACGAACGGCGGGACACCACTGGTTAAAAGAGATTTCTTGACCGACCTTCCTAAACCGATTGACTCCGCCCGGTTTTCTTTCGTGTCCCGCACTTATTTATAACCAGAAGATGCAGTCCTATAGTATATTATACAAAGAGAGTTATTTTCCTAATAAGCGTAATTACCGAAATACTATTAACTTTGGAAATCCCAAAAGATAATATAACAATTAAAATGTTTTTCAACATTAAAATCAATCCTTGTAGGTAGGTCGGTGTCAAAATATATTGAATCACTTTGTACACTGCTGTACAGAGTATCCTATTTTCGGCACTTTTGCGGGGTATCTCCCTTATTTTTAAAGATAGAGGGTTGCGGTTTTCGCGACATTGAGTCACTTTTTTGTAAAATGTTTTGTAAAGACGGCGCCAGCAGAATTTTCATAGCCATTTTGGTTTTTGAGACGTAAGTTTAGAAAATGTTGCATTTTCATGCACCCATCGTTTCCCAGCTATCTGATAACCTATCAAAAAGGCGAAAACTGTCTCTTATATGACTTTTTCTGTAGAATTTAGTGCGGCTTTCAGAATAAGTATACGGGGTCAGGTCAAAAGTTATCGGACCCTACTTTATTTTTTTTAATGGGACACCCTGTATATTATTCTTTATATTTATTAGGAATAATGTGGGCTTTCCAAAAATATATAATGTATGCAGATGTTTTGGAATACAAGCTCAAAATTCAAGATTTTCTAAATTTTTTTTGTGTCCGATTAGTAGGTAGTAGGCTATGCCTAAAATGTATTAAAAACAAAATTCATGTAAGTAATTAATGTATTAAAAATAAAAAAAAGACATAATACTTTCAAACTTAATTCAAAAGATCTTTTATTCTCAACTCTTAATTATTTATTACAGCATTTTAACTTACTTATAATATATTTGAATTTTACTCAAAACAAAACAATAATTACCTATCTTACTTAAAACTTAAGTTTCAAAGGTGAGAATTATAGGCGTTCTTTGCAAATTTCGGAAAGTTAAATCAATTTCTCCGCTACACACTGATATTCTGTTTTATATATTTTATTTTGCATGAAACGCCATAAGAAAAAATCTAAAATAGAAAGATCCGGAGATCGAAGGGGGCCATCCTATAGATCCGTGGGTACCAATCCATCTTCCTCAAAGATTTCTAGGTACCGACGCGCTGTGGGACCTCCTTAAAAAATTCTGTAGACTATGCGTATTCCAAAAATGAAACACGAGACCTCAACACTAAAGCGTCCTTGTTGTGCCCTCTCAAAAATTAAAGGGTTTTTTTTTCTTACATTATTGCGATTGAAAATCCCCGCACTTGAAAAATAAGATTAATCGGCCCAGATAACGATTTGTTAATAAGGATTTGTTGTAAATATCATTTGTAAAACAACATTCGACCCTCGGCATTGCGGGGGTGTAAATGTTGAACTATGTGGAATTTATATGGGTCATATTTATATTTTTGCAAATTTCTTTGAGCATCAGACTTGGATACACCAATTGCTTTCCCTATTTGCAAGAAGATGAAGGCGTCGCCTCTTCATAACCTGAGATACAGGGGTGTACTGATGAAAAGTGGATCACACAGTATGTATGTAATTTATATATGTACATGGACATCGGCTTCGGCCAAAAAAATCGCCTTTAGGCTGACTATTTATAATTTCTTGTTAAAGTTACTTCAGTGGGTTAAATTCGGTCAAAAAAACAGTTCTAAATAACAACTAATTTAATAAAAATGTTTATAGGAAGGATTGTTTCTAGTCATCGTGCCATAACTAATTTGCCCGGCCTTGCCGTGTATGGATCCACCAAAGCCGCTCTTAGTTCCTGGAGCGGTGGATTAAGAGTTGAAATGGCTAAATATGGAGTACAGGTCCTTACTTTTATACCGGTTAAGATGTCCTTACATTTTTCTTATATCTTTAATAGGCATAATCCAAAGTTTTATTTAAAACCGTTAAAATAGCTTACTTCTTATGGTGATGATAATTTTGGTGTAGTTAAGCGTCTACGATCCTGTGTTTAATACTAAGGGCCTGAAGATAATGAATGTTGCGAATATTTAGTTTTTTTCAAAAGTTTACATGCAACCAAAGGCAATACAATATGTAGCTGATAGACCGTATAGCGAGACATCCCTCCGAAAAGTTTCGTAGACGTAACGTAATCCGTTTGGTTGTTTTCGAGAATAGATTTTTTCCACATAGTTTAAGTTTTTCATGTTACAGCGTGACACTCGGAATGTTTTATTTCTTTTCTCTCTATGTCTTGTTTGATGTATGCTTTACAACGGGGCTGGATAAATGATCCGTGTTCTACTAAATTTAATTTAAGCTGGATATCTAGTATGATCAAAATTTTTAAATTAAAAAAATAAAGTAGGGTCCGATAATTTTTTGACCTGACCCCGTATACTTATTTTGAAAGCGGCACTGAATTATACGGAAAGAAACATACATATAAGGAAAGGTTTACGCCTTTTTGAGTTATCAAATAGCTGGGATACGAGGGGTGCCTGAAAATGCAACATTTTCAAAAACGCCCTGTATCTCAAAAATCAAAAGGGCTAAACCTCTATCTTTAAAAATAAGGGAGATACCCCGCAAAAGAGGTATATACATAGCACGGTGAAAAAAAAACATTTTTTTATATATTTAAAGACAACATGTATTTTCAATTTTTTAAGGTGAGGATTATGTTTAAAATTAAAAAAAATAACAAACACTTGTTTTAAACTTTGATATTATAATTATTTTTATTATTACCTTGATGTATTCACTGTATAACTATGTTTTAGCAAAACACGTTTTAGTTTTAAACAGTTTAAAATAAGTAATGATGATCTTTAGAATACTTGTTTTTAATCAAAATGTTTAAAGCGAAACTGTTTAAAACAAATAATGGTGTTTTAAGTATATTTAAAACACTTGTTTCCAATCAAAATGTTTAAAATATTACATTCCTGATACTAACACGAGATTTTAAGACTTTTCGATTACTCCACTTGACATTGGAATAAGTTTGTAATGGTCTCTTCTCTTTTCTAAATCACGGTCTTTTGCAAATTCTTGAATTCAAATTGGTTTCGGAACTGCCATAATACATAAATCTTAACGGTCACGTTTACGGTAACTCGTAAAAATGAACGTAAATTTCAACATTAGATGCTTTTATTCTGGTTCTGAAAAGCTATAAAAGAGTAAAAACAAAAGGAAATAGAAAGTCTACAGTTAATACGTTTATCGAAAGTGCACGTACGGTTACTGCCATATCAATCGTATTGTTTTAGTATGGCTCTAGGATGAGTTTTTAAAGCTATAATTTTGCTACAGAATCTAATAAAAAAAGTTATTAATTATGAACTGAATTTACATAAAATGAATTATTGTCCACAATTTCACTAAAAATGTAATATAAACTGCTGGGCGTAATGTTTCCCATAAACGACTAGGCAATACTAGGCATATTATGATGCGATGTTTCTTTAAACGAATTGGCGAATTAACCATTTTCGAATAAAGTTTACTATGGTAAATAGACTTACATACCAGATGTAAAATAAGAGCCTGTGAATTTGTGAAAATAGCATCTTTTCCAAAAATGTACAAAAACAAATTTTATTTTTACTTACGATATTAGAGCAGACCTTTGCAGTTGTAGTAGTCCATCTAGCTTGACATTTTTTCAGCAGGGTATCATTCTTCTTGATATTGAAAAGTTGATTTTACATTAGTATGTGCCATGCGGAAGTTAATATTAATTCGAGTAAAAGAAATATGGACAGAATGACCATATTTTGTAATTTTAAATTTTAGTGGTCTAATATTGCCTTATAAATTACTCAGATTAAGAGCATTTCCTAGTTTTTCCATCCTTAAGAAGAGTTAAGTATTAAAATTTAAAAATATGTCATAATATCAAATAATTTGATATGATGGCATTGGCTTAAAAATTTGATAACACAACTAAAATATTACCAAAAAATAAAATTTTTATGTTAAATAAATGTTATTTATAATTTATTTGCGGATTCTCATGTCATGTAAGTCACTCATGTCTATACGAAAACTTTTTCTCTTTATTGTTTTAATTTTTTTAACTTCTAATTTCTCAACCTGGAGTTAACTGATAATGTCAATTTTTTGAGTCTTCATATATATTTTATGAGTTTCAATTTTTCTTTCCATTCCTTTGGGGAAAGGCAGTGTTCCTCCCAGATCACCTATTCTCGTAGCCCGTATCCCCAGAAACACCATTAGTTTTTTGAATGGATATAGGAGATGGTTACAGGTTATCATAAAGTGACTTCTTATATCTTCTTTGTTATAATAACTTCATTAAAGCAAAATAGAACCTTTTTAAAACATACTGTTAAGAAAGTTGTTATAGCCTATTTTAAAGCCATCATAAAACCGAATGGAAAGTCCGTTGTAAAGAACTAATAAAGCTTTCCTAAACCATACTTATAAACTTATTAAATCGTACAGGTTATATCGAAAGTTTTATAACTCCAGTTTATGTATTTGCTTAAATCAATTTACAGTTGGATTACAATTGCGTGGTGGTGGTGTTGGGTTTAAAGATATGTGTTAAAATTCCAGTTGTGCCTTAATTATGGATATAATCCAAGGTGTTGTCGTACTAGGGAATAGAAAATCAATGTAATTATATAAAAATGGTTGTCAAGTTTATAAGCAATGCTGGAGTTAACATAAACACGAAGAGTACATTTCAAAACAAAACAAAAAAATATATATGCGTTTTTTTACATAGAAAATTAGATAATATGATAAATATTATATTAGAAGCAAAATTTTAATATAGAATTAATTTTTTAAATGCACAATTTTTTAAAAATATTACTCCCAGCAACAAACAAAATGGTGGAAGTATCTTAAAATTATTATGCTTTTCGCAAGTTATAGTTAAAATAATAGAATTATTTTAATTTTGTAGCATTTCTATGACAAGTTTAAATTCATTCAGTTTTAACAGTGTTTTAAAAAAGTAAAAAAAGCCAAAATGCTGTAAAACTGCTTAAACCCTGGCTTATTTATCAAAAACAATTAAAAGAAGATGCAAATATTTAACTTCAAACCTATCTGTCAGTGTCGATGCCATTAAATTTGTCATTTATTTTTGGAGCTCTTATAGGTTTTTAGTTGATCTAAGTTCATTTTAAGAGAAATTTCTGTATGCACTTTAAACAATTGTCAATTCTCTAGAGGCACAATTTTAACCTATAGCACCAATATTGTCTATTACTAATATCTTACAATATAAAATTTCGAGGAGTACACAGAAAGGTTCTAGAATTATTAAAAGGAAGCATGTTGTTTATTTGGTTATTTATGTTTGTCATAAAGTTTTTTTATAGAAAATATTTGATCAACAGAATTTGTACATATTTAAACCCACCAGTATTATAACTATTGTTGATCCTGCCAAATATTCTAACCTTATGGCGCGGCGTTCCTGACTGGAGGTCAAATCTGACATCGCTATTAGATTCAGTCCATATTAGTTAATTTATAATTTTTACGTTATGCCCGTATAAACCAAGTTTTTAATAAAATCTGGTTTATCAGTTTTTTTATAGAAATATTTGCCCGCATCTCTTGATCTTTAGCCCATTGATCTAACCAATTGCGCTATCGTACCACTGATAAGCAATTCGTTAATAGGATGAGCAATAGTTATGATATTGGTTAGAACAATGGGCTAGACATCCAGAGGTGCGGGTTCGATCCCCGCTCGTATCATAACTTTTACTGTTAATCAAATATTTCTGTCATCTCTCAATTCGGATAAATCTTCATCCAAAAAATTGGTGAGGTTTCCGTGAACTGCTGTTATTTATGCTTTATAATTTTGAATTGATTCATTAATAAGAACTATTTTTGATCCGCCCCACGAAGAAACTTTTCTTAATTGATGTTTTCTTTTTCAACTGTCAGTTGGCGATTTTTGATTTTACATTTTTTCTTTTGTCTTTTGCAATGTCCAGACTTTTTAATTTTATTTAACTTATTGTTTGTATTTAATGATTTAATTTTTTATGCTGTTGCTCTAAAAGCTTCATACACAACATCAATTAGCTTTAACACAAACTTTCATTCTTATTGCAAATTGCATGTCGGAAATATATTGTCATACTGTCGAATTCGCTGAAAATATTTTATAATAATCTAGATATACAACCAATAATAACAACGATATTCTTTAATGTCAGAAAGCACTGTACTAACATGGGGTTGCCACAGCAGATTTGTGACAACGTGTCTAAGAGTTGGAGGAAGTTATATTATATTTTAACCCTTTCTAGAATACAAACCAATGTAAATATATGCGGGTTTATTTCGTTATTTATTATATGGAATATTGGTAGTTTGTTGACATTAGAAATAATAACAAAAACACACCAAAAATTCTGTTTCCGGTTTTTTTGTGTTATTTTAAATTTAACCATAAATAATATTTTTGGTTTAGTACCATTTCCTTCTTAATTTTTATATTAGCATCTTGAAAAGAATTGAATAACTTTTTAAAACCAACGGTTCTTCGTAGAAGAGACTTCGCGTTGTTGCCAAATTTTTAATAGATACAACTTCTTACATTAAAACCATATACGAGTAGGTCTAACCTGGGCTAACCAAAAAGGAATTTTTGTATGTAATCGTATTTTAAATATTGGACTGAGCTTCTGATTAGCATAGGATGTTTTATTTTTCATATGTTGTAAAAAGTTTATCTAACTGTAAAAAAACTCGGCATCATCACGGAAAGTTATTGTATAAAGTAAATTTTATAAGTTGTTTTTTAATTCCACTTTTGTAGTCACATTCTTCTCTAGATTTTAAAGATGTAGGGTTTATTTTGTAGATCGTTAACCTCTTGGGGGTTAGCCCCCTGGGGTCGATGTTCAATGTTAGTGTTCCGACTGTGATGCACTCCGCTGTTGAGGAGTACTAGCTTCATACAAAACCAGAAAATTTTCATAAAAATGATGAAAAAAAATGAAAATTAGTATTAGGATGTCTATAAACTTTGAGGATGAATAACTCAAAAACGAAAGACTCCCAATAAGTTTGACTTCGGATTCCTGATCAGGGCGCTAAGATTTACTTGTATACCAAAAATTGGTGCTGGTGTAAGTAATTACCGAACTATTTTTCCAAAAATCGTTCTCGAATTAATTTCTAAATTGATTAATATACAAAATTAGGTAATTTTTTAATAAACAAAAATTATACAATAAATTGTCTTTTTAGCATAGCCACCTATAAAATCCTAATAATACAACTAAACATTTTGTTTGATCAACAGATAACGTTTTTTAGAAATATGTTTTATATCAAAATTAAAACAGTAACAAACTTATTTTTTTCAAACCAGCACTGCGTATATATTTTATTTTTTTTATTAAATTTTAAAAATATACGGTTCTTTAAACATTCTGGCCTGAATTCATGAAATACCACCAAACTTATATTAAATAATTTTAAAAGAGACTATTTTAGTAGAAATTTGATTGCTCTACAACATAAAAAAAATCTAGAATTTTTTAAGAACCCTTTGTACGGAAACACAACTATTAAAAAATAATACGCAGTGCTGGTTTGAAAACCATGAGTATCCCTGTTTTAATTTTGTGAATTTTAAAAGATGGGAATGTGCTCATATTAACATTTTGTATGTTAGTAAAACATTTTATGTAAGGTATTCCTTATTACTGAAAACATTCAAATTAGTAAAAATGACATAGGTATAGAATTTATTTGAGCACATTTTGTATATCAACCCTACAATTCTGTAAAGTTTTAATTCACAAACAATACTCTAGAATATGCACATATGTACATAAATAAAAAGTAAAATATAGTAAACAAAAAATGAATAAGTATAAATTTTAAAGTTAAAACTTTGTCCTAGGAGTTTCAGTTTCAGAGAATTGTGTAGAAAGCATATAATGCTAAAAAAAATCTCCTAATTAGCACTTTAATCTTTGTTTTGTAACAGTTCGATGGCTGTTATATTGAGGGGATAAATTTAACTATATAAAAAAAAACAACTGTGTGAAGTATATTGATATAAAAAAAACACCAAAAAAAACCAATAGGTATAAGATATATGTGATATAAAAGAAACAGTCACAAATTACTGTAAATATCTTGGTACATATTAAATTTATTACTACCCTAAATGTTTGGCCAAACGCTGGTCTTACTTATATTTACTAATTGCCTAAACCAATGAAATATTGAATTATGTATATATGATCCTTTATTAATTTAAAAATGATAAATTTTAAAAAGAAATTCACAGATACAAAGAAAGCTTCTATATAAAACAAATTAAGTGTTGCACAGTATTGCTAAGTTTTTAAATGGGGTACTTATCTTAAAGGTTCAGCCACCAAATTCCTCAGACAGATGATTCTGTTATTGATTGTTGTCAATGACCTTCGGACTAGGTCAACGGCAAAGGTTAAATGACCTCCAAGTTCAACACGTGCTTTGGACTCTAATTTGCACTGGAAATGGAATTGGAACTCCGAAACTTAAACTTGGACAATAAGAAAACTAGAACTGAAATTGGAACTGAAGCCCCCAGCTGACTTCACGTGCTAAAAATATAATCTCTAATTACAAATTTGTATACTCTTATTTGTATCTTCGGACATCTTGCTCTATGTTTTTTTCGATGTCGGGATATCCTGTTATGAAGTGAACATTTTCAGTATAAAACAATCCGTCTTCTCAAAAATATGTACTTTAAATAACAGTATGAATAGTTACCTTTATTTTCTTTTCTTCACTTTTATTTTAATGCTCTTTTCTTTAAGATTATGATAACTTTTACTTTGGCTGCGTGTGGTTAGACTCAAAATGTCCCGTTTGTCCTTTGCCAGGCAGTTTTATTTCCTTACCTTAATTTTTTTATGGTTTATAACATGGAAAGTTCTGATTGGTCAACGCCTTGTGGCTATCGATATTGATCTCGCTTTCAACCTGCTTGCCGTTTATCTCCGAGGAATTAAACTTTAACACTTCCCGGATAGGTGGCGCTTTAGAGAGATGGTACTGGTTAACGGATTATTCCAAATGAAAATTACTAATCAATTTCAAATAATGCCTGTTTCTTAACACTGGTCCATAGCCCCACCAAACCAGTAGCTCCATAATATCTCCACTCTTTGGTAAACTAATTGACAATAAACTTGCATATACATATTCATCTTTAACATCAACAATTTCGCTTCCTATGAAATTTTAATATTTCCTATAAATTTCTAAATACACTAATCTAACCTATGATATCCTAATTATTCTAACGTATCCTATGAAATCTTCAAATTCTGATCATCCTATTTTGTGTGCTCTTCATTTTTGGGTCCCTGGTACGGTTTCAACAATCAACAATTAAATATACCACGAACACCTCAAATCCTGCAAATCTTTTAATGCGGAATGGTCCTTCATAGAGTAGGAATAGTTTTTGAATTTCTTTATCTTCCAATGATGAAATGTTACTTGCACGCAGCAACACTAACTGATTTTCTACAAATGTTACAAACTTTTTGTTCTCATTGTTTTTGTTTGTTCTTATTTCTGCTCGTTTTTTTTTTAGATTTTTCTTTACCATCTCTAGCAATATCTGCTGATTGTGTGGTTTATATTATGGAAATCTTAAGATTTTCTTTATAAGTATTTTTGGATGTTCTCCTTTTTCCAAGTATATTGGTGCAAATCCTGTTGATTCATGTGTCACACAATTTAGCACCATTTCCACTTCTGGTATGTGCTTTGCCCATGCTGCATGTGATTTATAGCAGAAAATTCGCAATAGTCTTACCAGTTCCCTCAATACCATTTCTGATGGTTTTCCTTGTGGGTACCTTACACTACAATGTATTATCTTTACATCCCATTTGGCCATTAGATCTTTCCATAATTTTCCTGTAAACTGTGTTGCATTATCAGAGAGTACTCTTCTAGGTTTTCGAATATTTAGAAAGTATTCAGACATTTTATTCACTATTGACTTTGCTGTTTGTTTTCTTATTGAATAGAATTTGACATATTTTGTAAATACATTTACAACTACAAATACATATTTCACTCTGCCTATGGATGTTGGTAGTGGGCCATGTTGTGGGCTTCATGTTTGTTTCGATTATGATATTTTATTGATATCGGCAGCACGTGATACAATTGAATATTTAGTGAGCTTTTTAATGATATGTAATTGTGCAGATTTTATATATATATATATATATATATATATATATATATATATATATATATATATATATATATATATATATATATATATATATACATAGATATATATATATATATATAGTGATATCAGATGAATTTTATTTTTGAGGCCTTAGGGCGTGAGTTCAAATAATTTAAACAATTAAGTGGACGCCAGGCCTAGAGTAGCCGAAGAGAATGAGCAGAAAAGAAAAAATAGATACTAAAATATAAACTAAGACAAAATATTTTAAGATAATTTTGACTACAGCCTCCTAACGCGTTCTTTATATCTCAAGGTAATCCTGTACATAAAAGAAAAAAATTCTAATGCACGAAAATATATTAAAAATTATAATTAAATATTACAGTAGTATAAAAAACGTTTAACAGAGGAACAATCAAAAGGTAATAATAAACACACCAAATATGAGGTAAAAGAATAAATAGGTTACTATGTCAAGTATAGTGATATTACTTGCAGGTTTAAAAGTTAGAAAACATTGAGTTCATAAATGAAATCTGTATATGAAGATAATAAATAATTTTAACCTTAAGACACAAATGAAGTGTTAATATATAAAGCTAAATATACAATTATATATAAAAAATATTTACGATGAGGATATACTAACTAGCAAATTATAGGTCTCTCGTAAATTCAATAAAAAATATACGTTGCCTGTTTCAAATATGCAAGTTTTAAATATTCATATGAAACTAAATAATTTGGATAAATAAAAGAGAATATTATCTGTTTGAATCAAATTAGATATTTTGTAATTACTGAGAAATATTAATAAATGAGATTATTATGACAAACAAAGGGATTTAAATAAACTGCAAATAATTAAATTATTAGAATTTAAATTAAGCAAAAATAATTAGACCGTTGACTGAGAAGAGAGATGATGTATCCTTGAGTTAAATTTTCAATTTTGCAATTACAGTGGAATTGTGATGTGAAATTACTTGAATAAGGATGGAAATTAAATAAACCACAAATGGTTAATTATCAGAAGAATCAAATGAAAGAATGAAATTTTAAATAAAGTTCAAAGTATTCAGTTGAAAATGACAGAATTCTTACATCACCTATATTTAAAAAAAGGAATCGAATTTTAACATATTTTCAATTATGAGATATACAAATAAATCGCTGGGAAATATATACTTATTTATTATTAGCAGAAAAACACAGATATTTTTAGGATGGACTGCAAATTTAAAAGATATTTAAACGAGTAAGACACTAGGGACCCCAGTATACAATTAACATGAAAAAAATAACTTATGCTACAAAAAAACATAATCTTTTACTCTCTATAAGCTATGAGCACTTAAAGCAAACCAGATACTTGGCAAAATAATAAGGCGTGTTTTACAAAAATTGAAATGTATTCATATTAACAAAACAACAAAACTGACTTGCCAAAACGAATTGAGTCTTTTTTACTCAAATTCAACAAGAAGACCTGAAATAATTGGGATCAAACAATGTATAAAGAGTGAAATTCGTAAGGTGTCGTCAATGATCTCAAATTTTAACATTAGGGACCTATCGTAGTATATCGTTTGTTAATTATTATTTAGGCTAAATGATTATATATTTGTGTTTTTATATGAAAGTGACAAAATATTAGTTATTTTATGCAAGTAAATAGATTATAAATCTTAGATCTTAACTGTTGTAATAAAATGGTCGTTAAAAAACATATATTATATACTATACAATAACCATGATATGTTTAAATAGTCCTATAACTTATCGAAAAATAAATTAATTCTTAGACACCCTGTATATTTCCTCAATACTATAGACTTCACAAATTTTAGAAGAATGAATGATGAATGCCACCTTAATAGGAATCTTGGATTGTTAAATAATTACAGGTTAAATGTTAAAGAAACAAATATTTTCAGAATAGATGAAATTTTTAAAGAGTTGTGGAATTTTGTTCTACAACGATAAGGAAGTCATAAGATATTTAGGTAGGCAAACATAAAGTTAAAATTGCTCTTACCTGTTACGAGTCCCAATATATGATATTAACCTGACAAATGACAACATTAAGGGGAATCATAAGGTACACAAAAATAGCATCCAAGTAGCGCCATTTTAAGAACATACAATGTATACGATATGGTAGGTAATTGTGGAATTCGCAGAAAATGTATTAAAGCCTCATTACCAGGCGGCAAAAAGTCATGATTGTTAGATAACCAGGTTATTTTTTTAACATATAAAAGGGGGGACATTAGATACACCAATGATTTTTTTGAATGATAACTTATCATAACGATAATAAAAACCCAGGTAGAATCCTACTGTTACGATTCACAATTGTGTAACTTTATTAAAAAACCATTGTTAGGAACCGAGAAATCGAGATTCTTATTCAGATTCCCGAAAAATTAAATTTGTCAAACCACCCCGGCGTAATGGGTGTACATACAGAAAAAAATACACCGGATCAAACAGGTATCTTCTCCTTTTTGAAGTCGAATAAAAGGATGTTTAATTATTTTGCGCCTGGAGGCATTTTTTAATAAATATCTCGATTATTATGGATTTTTTCAAAATATGCGATATACTATGAAAAAATTTTAATTTCATATCATGTTAATTTGTTCTCTCAAAGGCCTAACTGCCCACGAGAAAAGCAAATGTTACTATTCTTTGAAAATCAGGAATCCCGAATATGACGAAAATTCGGCAACAAAGCGCCAAATACTATTTTCTTAACCTTGTTTGTTATAAATGGCAACTTGGCAACGTAGCATAGTTAGAAGCTTCAGGATGGAATGATACCCTAATTTAGGAAGGTTGATTTACACATTGTTTCGCGGGTAATCGCTAACTATTGGTTAAAATGAAAATATTGAAGGTGAAATCAACCAGCCTACGTAATTCATTTTTACGTTGGTCATGATTTTTTAAAATAACTGTTTCTCCCTTAACGTTTATATTTAAAAATATGAATGGAAATCTTTTTCGGCTATGACGATAAGAGGGAGATCAAGTGGAACCGATTTAAGCATATCAGAATATTTTATGTGAAGATTTGGGAATTTGGGGAATTTCCCCCTAAAAAAAACGAGAATAGGAAATTTTTAGCATGTATCAAGGGAATGTTCACTTGGAAAAGTTGGAAATACCGTACAACGCCATTCTCATTAAACTTTGTCCATGGTACATGTGTATCGAGTGTTTCGCCGCGTATGTCCCGTTTAAGAATCTCGGCTTTTGGCAATCGAAAATTTTCTGAGCACTTATACTATTACCTTTCATGCCGCATATACTTTCACTGCATATTCTTAAAATGACGCTACTTGGATGCCCTCCACAATCGCCTGGATTATAATCATATGTTATCATGCAGGCGGCATCAAAAAATTGATTTTTCCGAATATCGTCCTACCTGGGTTTTTATTACCGTCATAACATAACCTATCGATTTCTCGGCTTTATATGTGTCTTACGACCCCTGTTAATATTGACCTACCTGTCAGACAAATATCATGAGGATCCTGCAAGCCGAGGGGTACAAGTGACATTTTTAATTGAATGGAGGTAACTGTTTAAATGGGTACAAAATATGGTCAAGTATTCAGTAATCGAGAGGTATAAGTGATTTTCTGGTTTAGTGGCACTACCTTTTACCATATCACTTAACCACCGTACAATGTTTTTTAAATACTTATCACACCAAGGTGCTCTTCACCAAACACACGAAAACGGTGAAAATTGTCATTTTGATGATAATACATATTTCACAGAATAAGAATTTTTCTTTTTTCACGAAAGTTTCTAGTTTGTAATTTGGAATTAGAATATTCAATAAAATTAAATTTATTACAATTATTCTACTTTTAACCTTATTTAAAAAAGATTATTGTACGTATATGAGATTTTTAATTTAATATATTATTATTTAAGAAGTACTAAATAGTACATATTACTAACATATATTGAAATATTGTGTAAATTGGTGGTAGTTTAAGTTTAATTAGAGTCCTTGCTGAACTTTGAACTTAATTTTCTCATAATTGTGACTTATGCACTTGTTGGTTTCTCAAATATTGGGACGTTTTGTTTATCTACCTAAAAACCAACTTTACATACCTATTTCATATGTGTATGTTTCCTACCATCGTCGCTTAGACTATGAGCTTAACATCAATTTAAATTGGCGGTTGTTTACTTAAGTTTAGCCAACCAGTTAAAAAGAGTCTTTTTAAAAAATTAAAAAAAAAAATCGGTAAATTTCCTTTATCCAGAACTTTTTTTCTATTTGTTAGGAATAGTGAAGTATGACCCAATTAAGTTCAGTACATAGTCACAGTATATATGTGTTACATGTTACACATACTGTCTTTTCAAACATTTTTATTGGGCGCCATTTTATTCCATCATATTGGATTCCTACTAATGTCTTTTCAATTCCTTTCTACTAATACCACACTTGACATTTGGGCATAATTTAAAATAAATTCAATAAGTAGTTTTTACATTGATACATGCCGCCATTTTGTTATGTCATGTTCATTCGTTTAATTTTTTTGCATATTATTATTTTTAAGTTGGTTTCTTAAAAATTTTATATGGCCGCTATTTTGTTTCGCCATCTTAAATTCGTACCATCACTTCACCAGTTTATCTCTATATTACACTTAGTTCTTGCACAAGAATTAAAATTAATTTAATAAGTGGTATTTTCATGCTGATTTTTTAAATATTTTATTAGGCCACTATTTTGTTTTGCTGTCTTGGATTCGTATCAAAATCTTACTAATTTATTTCTATATAACACTTTTTTATGCCAAATTTGAGGAAAATGGAATAATTAGTCTTTTTAGTAATAATTTTTTTAACATTATTTAGCCATATTGGATTTTTACCAAAATATTAAGAGGTCCTCCTCATATGACCCTTAATTTTTGTTCAGAATCGGTCAATCGGGTAAATAATCTTTAACCTATGCCGCGAACTGTCAGACAGACAGACCGACAGACGGGCCGATGGGATTGATATTTTTTGGCATCTAGGGACGCTAAAACGTAAAGCAGTGGCGGCTATTCTGGTGAAGTAGGTGAAGTGCAACCTCACCAGGAAAAATAAACAAGCAAACATCTAACTATATTTATTATATATCTCTTAAAATTTTAGATTTTTCAACCGCGAGGCGCCACTGAAGATATGTAAAACCTGTGGGGGTGTGATTTTTTCACACCTATAAACACTTAAGTCGACCATCTTGAATTAGTACCACAATTTTCTAGTTGATTCCTATAGGTACGTCATTTAGTTATGTTACACAATTTGAAATCAATCCTTTAAGAAGTTTTTGTAGGCTGAATTTATAAATATTTTATTCAGCCGCCATTTTATTCCGCTATCTTGGATTCGTACCAAAATGTTACCAGTTGATAATATTTGATGTTTCTACAAAATTTGAGATACATTGGATAAGAAATTTTTTAATAATAATAATTTTTTTTTAGCAGTTACTAAGCCGCCATTTTGTTTCGCCATATTGGATTTTTACAAAAATTACCAGGTCACTCCCATTATTTTTCACCAAAATCAATCGGGTAAGTAGTTTTTAGCTATGCCGACGGAATTGAGAAAACATGTTTTTCGGCATCTAGGGACCCTGAAACGTGAAGATCTGAAAAAATTTTGTAGGGTTATTCATTCAAGATTACAATACTTTTACGAGAAAAGTAATAATTAAAATTATATAATTGGCTTTTATTGCGCGCAGAGATAAAAAATTATAGAAATAGGATTAGAAAATACACATTTACTACAAAAAAAAAGTAAAAATTGAAAACATTTAAAACATTCGTACATAAAATCTTAACGACGTGTTTAAAATTAAAAATAACACTTAACATTTTTTTACTAAATATAATAAAAACGTTAATAAAAAGGTTAACGAGTTTAAATGTAAACGCTTTGTTGAATATCTAAGTACTAGATAGGAAGAAATAAACAAAGAATGTGCTGCCTGTCATACAAAGTTATTAAACTGTAATGTAATACAGTTGTTTTAATAACCACCTACTTCTTCAGTATAGTGGTTTAACGGTAAAATTGGAATAAACAATTCCGACGATGTTACTAGAGGCAGGTGGCTTATTTTTTTTTATATAAAAAGGAACATTAGTAACAAATTTAAAATAGATTTATCTAGAATTTTATAATCGGGTTTCTGTACGTAACTGTATGTGCATATAATATATTATTTGCCAATTGACATAGGATGTTCGACAGGTGTTTAGTGTGAGATAACCGTTATTCATACAAATGTAGTTAATGTCGTTATAGTTTTCCTTAATGCAAATTGGTCATTCTTGGCTTTTGCGACAATAAACTATATTTATATGCAATATATTTAAGTAAAGAGTTGAAAATCTAAAGAAGCTATTTGTGACAAGTTCTTTTCCACTCTGAAAAAAAAAATTATGATATATACAATTATTGGTCAAAATAAAGTTTATTATTTTAATGGTTAAAGCAATATACATTTTGGTCAAATTTTGCGGTAATTAGCCATAAAAATATATTTTACAGAAAAGAAAGAGCACATGTCTCTCCCCGTTTCGTAAATCCTGTTTAAAAATTATAATTTTGTAGTGTCAGAAAAAAAGATGAAATTCACTGAACAAGGGCCTTTTCAAACTTCCAGGTCCATCGAGAAAGTCATGCAGCACGCAGGTACCATTTTTAATGTGTTTTAGTAAAACTCATTTTCTCTACTTCACTAATGTTAAAATTGTGTTTACTACATCTCTCTACTAGTAAACTTGAAGTTACTGGTTCCTACCAACAACCTTTTAGTCTTAGTTGAGGAGATGAAGCCTGGGCGGATTGTTTTAGGTGTACTTCTTCAAACTCTTTCAAATTACTTTTATTTTATGCCCGAGTTTCGAGTAAATAATCAATATCTTTAATTAATTTAAAGTCTACAACTTTATGCATATCAAAGAAAGGCTTTCACTTAAGACACATTTATCATTCTCTTATGTAAAAAGGGTTATCAATTGAATAAAATGAATACTAAGTTATTCTGTCCGTAACCACATGTTTCTTTCGTACAGATTTTTTAGTAATATCCTGGAAATAAATAATATTTATGCTGTTATTACCACGGTCAAGCCATTTAAAGTTTTTATTGCAACAAGAACCATTAATAACAAATATAATAATAAATATTTATAGATAACGATATAATGGAGTACTTACCTATACGTAACTGTATGTAAATTTATGATGACTTCCAGATGACTAGGATGTCCGACATATGTTAAGTTTCATGTAACCGTTTTACAACATTCATAATTCAATACATTTTCTGAATCTTAATGTATATAAAATAGAAAAAAATAGCTAACTAATCGTTTTGTAAGAATTAACTCTACAGATCATAAAAGTATATTATTTACTCAGCGATTATTTTATTCAGAATTATCTGTGGACGTCTATATTTTTGAAGTGTTTAGGTGTGGTTTCTTCATTATTCGTATTTTTGTTTTTTCTCAGCCGTTCTTCTAAAAACATACAATATTTTTAATACAATTTCCTTGAAAAAACAAAATACATTATCGTTTTTAGACAAATTACGTTTTTATTATCCATTATTTTTGATAAACCAGTTTATAGTCCTGGAACTCCAAAATGTATTTGCATAGCTGCCTGATAAACTCATACATGGCTTGGATAATTATGACCCTGTAATACCGCTTCTAGACCTGCACGGCCTGAATCCTTATGGTGCCATAGTGACTGAGAGGGTAAGTTGCAGTCTGGCATTCATCTTAAATATGAGATAAGTTTTATTCAAGTAGCAACTAGACTTCGCGCTTAAGATTGTGTGTTAGTTATACGTAACCCATATTAATTTCATAAATCTTGAATATCAGACGCCCAGCGATAAGTCCACGCACTGCTGAAAATATTGTTAGGAATTTATTGTTAATTTTTATTTATGTCCACTAAATAGCAATAAATCTGAACGCAGTTTTTTCTCGATCAAAGCGAAATTCCATCCTACAAACCTTCTAAATCGAAAATCCCCAATAAAGATCCCCTGTCAATTTTACCGAGCTTTTCGCAAGTCCCTTGCAAAAATTGAAATATTCAATGTTCTCAAATGATACCTATAATATATTATTTCGTCATCTTCTTTGTTTGGCATATACCTTGGGATGTTTTTGAGATTTCGTATCATTAACGTTAAGGAAAATACGATTTTTTGTCTGGAAAGTATGTTTATTGCAAGATGTTGTTCTATTTAAACATTTAAAAAGGCTGCGAGTTTTATGGCTGCAGTTTTATTTACTGACTTACAAACAAACTGGTAAGTTATACCTCAGAAGTGTCCATGTTAAAATAAAAAAAAAACAGAAAACATGATTAATTTCAGTCAAATGATGACCGCGATTTTACTTTTTTAGAACTCATCAGGATGCCATAGACTAGCAAGCACCGTGTAGGCAAGGGCACAACATAGAACCACAAAAACAGTCCGGCATTGAAATACATTGTTGATTTCTGACTTCTGTTGGGAGAAATGATGGTATATTTTTGTTTTACGGTACACAACGTCATAACAAGGATACCATGATCCCTGTGTGAATCATGTCCTGCAATACCGCAGGCGCAATGATCCATTTAAGGCCCTCCGACATTGCAAGACATGTTCCAGACAGAGACCATGATATCCTGGTTCTGACGTTGGTGTAACGCGAAACAAAAATATGTTAATAAATCAAGCATATATTTCATAAATAAATTGTAAGTTTTATTATTTTACTACATTGTTCTGAGTAAATATATTTTTTTAAGGTTTCATATAACGGGGTATGCAGACTTTTGCAAATCACTATAGTTCAGGTCAAAAGAATAAAATAATATAATTTAGAATTTTGGACCAAAATCTGAAATTTTCAAAATTATATATCTAGTCTATAGGGAGATATATCAGTAAAATTAGAAAAAAAATATCGATCTAGTTTAAACCATGCTACTGGATGGTTTTGGTCAGCTAAGAAAAATATGAAGCAAAGTGGTACTTCCCTTGGTAAATTAGTAAAGGTTATGAACAAGAAGATGTTGTGACGCTGATGAAGCACCCCTTAACTACATATTAAAAACTCGTTATTTATTTAAGATTTCCTTTTTTTTTTGATGGGGGGCGAGTGTGAAATTTTTTTCATGCATTTTTCGAGTTTATAGTATACTAGATAATACAATTTTCAGTCTTCAATGATATTGTATTTCAGGTTTGATACAAATTGTATTTGAGCTCTGGGGGTTTTAGTAACCAAAAAAATTACAGTTGAATATTTTTTTTATAAACGTCTTACAACTGCAACTTTAAACAAAATAAAACAACATTAGGTAAATCTACTGACATGTTTAGTATTTATGATAAGTTTAGTCTTGTCATGTTTAAATTAAAAAAATTATAAAAGTATATGATTGTTGCTGGTTTTGGATTGGTTTTAAATATTTGTTATCTCATAGAAGTATATTTATAATATATATTTTCAATTGATTACTATGATGCTAATAATTATATTTTGCTAAAATAAGCATTCTTATTGTAGAAATTACCTATAAGTTTTCTTTTTGCTTCTCTGTATGATGGCAAGTAAAATTTAATTTGCTAGTTAAAAAGGTTTCATTCTTAAAAATATTTTTAGATTCAAATTTGTTTAAATTCACTAAATATATATTTAGGTATAATTTAAAAAATAAGTGCATATTTTAAATTAAAATATATTACAATAATATTTTTTATAATAATATCATAATTATAAGAATGTAAAAAAGTACTAAAAATATAAAAAATATAATTACAATAGAGAAAATACTAAAAAGAAGAAAACAAAGAGATACGTATATATAAATCTGCTTTACATCCCTTAAATCTAACGAATGAAATTTTGAACAATACTACATTAATTTGGAATGGTAAAGAAATATGTATATATATATATATATATATATATATATATATATATATATATATATATGTATATATAAATATAGTAAACTGTACGATATAGATATGCTATAGATACTAAAGTTGTATTGTGTATAAATTGAATTGAAATGCATATATATATATATATATATATATATATATATATATATATATATATATATATATATATATATATATATATATATATATATATATATATATATATATATATATATATATATATATATATATATATATATATATATATATATATATATATATATATATATATATATATATATATATATATATATATATATATATATATTCTCACGATTGCTTTAAAGATAGCAAACATTTTTTTATGGGTATACTAAAAAAACTAATTCTTCATAAAACAATTTGCTTCAAGTTCAAAACTGATGTTTTTGAAGATACACAAAAAAGTAATTAAGAAAAAAATGTTTATTTTTATATCTGAATATGAAATCATAGCTCACTACTTAAAATTCGATGTTTCTGTAATGTTTTGAATTTATAATACATAAATTTGAAAAATGAGAACTTTTCCGTAGCAGAAAAAAATCTATTAAATGAATAAAATACCTTTTTATAAATATGCAGAAAAGTAGTACTAAAAAGTTGTTCAGGGTTTATTTTTAAATCTAAATGTAAAATCGTAGCTCCCCATTATGCAAAATAACACTTTTTCTAAATTTCCTAGATTTTGTGAACGATGTGTACGCTAAATTTTTCCCAGAGGCTCATGTATTAGATTTTTTTGAGCTACGAAAAAGTCCTCTATTAGTTTACACAACGTTTCTTTATTACATTTCTGCGCATCTTTAAAAATAAACGTATGTTTTTATTCTTTACAACCTGTATATTACATTCAAAAAATATATTTTTAAAGCTTTATTTATTAGATTTTTTTGAGCAACGAAAGAAACTCTATTTTCCAACTTTTAGAAAAAATCAAATTTTGAGTAATGAATTGTGATTTAGTATTTCATTATAAAAATCAATTTTAGTTTTTCTCATTTTTTTGCGTATCATTAAAAATAAAAGTTCTTTCAATTTTTATATAGAATGAGTTTTTTTTCGTAAATCTACAAATAAATAAGCTTATCCTATCGTAAAAACAATCGGGGGATATCACATACACTTCTTGATTCTGAACTTAAATATTTAGAATCTAGATTAATAATCCTTGTAAAGGCGACAATGTAAAAATATACACAATTATTTTGCGATATATGTAGCTGTCAAAGAAATACTGCAATTAATGCACGTCAGAATTTAACATGTTTTGTTATTTTATGTATTTTTATTACACAATTCAAAAACAATTCTTAAATTGTGAAACTAGTGTAATTCCTTCCTTTTCACAAAAAAGGAAAAAGAATAAATTATTAAATCTGTGTCGTGTCGCGACCTAAGAGAGTTAAAATAAGAACAAACCGAACAGGCTTGCTTAAATCACCCAAGAAACAGTTGGCGCGGCGCTTCCGTTCTCTAGACCTCAATTATCAGGATTTGGTAATTTCAATAATTTCCTTAAAAATCTGATAAGAAAACTATTTCATATAGGCAATAACTTTATCGATCTTTATTATTTTAATTAAATATGCAAAGACTATGTTGCCACGTTACACACAAATGAAGTATATGTCTTATGCTGAACTATAATATTTTGGGGATATGTATGTACAGGGTTTCTGTTTATAATTTGAACAGGATCTATAAGCTTTATTTTAAAATGTAGAAAAAATGCTACATATAAAAGTTTTAAGATTTTATCGAAACTGCCAGAATTTGCTTAAAAATTAAACAAATAACAACTGAAACACCTTGTATAATATTGTTTCTTTAAGTGAATGTTCTCTTGCTGTTTATAAATATAGCAGGTTTGATACCTTTGACAAGAACTCTGTTATAAGAGGCAATATGTTAGAAAGGGAGAGATAGAACATTCTAACAAACAATATGAATACTTTGCTTCTTATACAGGATTTTCATCAACTTTCTCGATTTCTTTTATAGGTAAAGTCATTAAACCTGAATATACCCATTTATTAAATGCAATATTATACTGGGTGTTTTATTTAAAATAACAAAGTCAATGCTCATTTTTTTACTTTGCAATAGTCAGTTGTTTATTTTTTCGAAAATTTTGGAGGTAAAATATTTGTATTTATTATTTTTCTGTATCTTAAAATAAGACTTTATAAACAGAAACCGAGTATGACAAAAAAAATTAAACAGAAATTTGAAAAATTTCAGGAGTTATTTAACAAACTTTTACTTCCTATTACTGCCAAAATATATAATTTCTAAAATATTGGTCTTGTGATTTATATTGCTAGTGATTTATAAAACCTTTTTAATTCGTAAATAATTCTAAGGCAACATAAGGGTAAACAAAAATGAATTTTAATTGGACTTTTATTTTAGTTTTTAGTTTCCTGGTAAAATGGAAGTATTGTAACCGTGAAAAAAAAAACATCCTCCGAGATTTTTTCAAATCTTTAAGTCTCAAGGTTCCCGGCATAGCTAAAAAACTACTTACCCGATTGAGTTCAAATTTTAATCAAAAATTAAGAGTTGTGATTTGATTGGTAAAAATCCAGTATGATCAGCAAGAGTCGAACAATGCAGGAATAACATAGAAGGTTTTCCATTATAAAGAATATATGTTATGTTTTTGTTTCTACTTTTAATTTTTTTTTGATATTCCAAGAAACATTCTGCAGTGTTTACAATTTAAGTTTCCGATGTCCCATACTTAATAACTGGGAAGATGTCAAAATAAAAAAAAATATTAAATTTAGGGAATTTGTTTTTGATATGCTTCAATTTTTTCAACATTAGTTTAGTACTTAGTACTTTTCTATTTGCTGTTTATTCTAAGAAAAACTAATAAACAAACTAGTCTTATCAAGTTGTCGTGTACTATTAGTGCTTAAAATCTCTTTTTCCTAATTCATGATCTCATAAAAATTGTATCTGGCTTCTTCTAAGAAGGAGTCGTTGGCCGGCTGAACGTCTCCGAGTCATGTCTTCGTGGAGTTAATTGCTAAAAGCAAGTAGCCATGACCAAAAGGTGAATGATTTTAAACATTTATGAGCTCAACAAATTATATTTGCATCTAGGAAAAGAAATTTAAGGTCAGGCGCTACAAATTTAACTGTTTGAAATATGTGAAAATAGGCAATATTTTAGTCAATACTTATAACACATTATTTCGTTCTATGTATACTCAATCAAAAAATGAAAAATGTAGGCTTAAATTAGTTCCAGTGGTGATTGTATCTATAGAATGCGGGGATACACAAACTGAATAATGAATATAGAATATCAATATATCAATGTATTTTTTTATTACCACCTATGTGATAACATAATACCCACTATTTGCAAATTTGCGTCTTAATTTGAATTGTATATACTTCTTTCAGACTTAATTCGATTTCAATTTTTCGTGAAAAATAAAAACCCATCTCCTAACTATTTTTTTATTATTGAGGAATTATACTCTAAAAGATAAGAATAAAATTAGCATTAATAATCCGTATTTTTAAAAAAGAAGATGAACAACTCTTACAAAATTATTGCCCGATAGCCCTTTTCAATTTCTTCTCAAAAATAATTGGGTCAATCGTATACGAAAAAATTCTTGTTTTAGAAACAAATTCAGAATTTTGAGGCTCTACCGAGACTGCTCCGTATATTTCCTTCAACAGTTGTAACGCAAAGAAGAACGCAATAAATTTACAGCTGGAGTATTTTTTGACTTAACACATGCCTTAGACACAAAAATATACATTTCTAATTAAATTGCTGAAACCTTCTCTTTGTATTTAAACGATCTCCTGACCACATAAAAAACACTTGCACGTAATATGCACCCTGCATTTTATCTGCCCCAAGTTTGAATGAAATTTATAGAAGGATAAGCCAACATTTTTTACAATTTTCTAGCTGTTGCGAAAAAAAACTTAATAAACAAGCATGAAAAAATTGAAATATTATTATTTTTAATAATTTGAAAACTGCCCTGGTTGCTTAATTTTAACTTTGAAAAATATAGTTCTTAGAACCGTACCATCAATCATAATTTTGGGAATCTTTATTGACTCTCAATTGAACTGGACAGTGAAAGTGAAAGCTGAGCAAGTGTGTTTACAAAATAAATAACCTAAAAAAGAAGCTTTCTCAAAAGGGTTTTCTTTCTGTGTATCATGCATTGGCTCATTTCGCAGTAAATTACAACATAATCTATAGGGACCAAAGGATGTATATATACCGAGTTCCGGCATGCCAAAAACGTTTTGTTCCATTTCAGACCTCTTCAGTCATGTAGACTTTTATTTAAAAAACACTAACTGCTCATGGTGATTGAAGTATATCTCCTTCAAATTTTGCGCTATATTATATACAAGTAAAAATTATTTAGTAACAAAATGACTGTCACGAATATAACACAAGAAACAGAAATCAATTACATCTTGAACAGCATGTTTATGATTATTTAAAGAAATTGTTTATAACTTATATATTTTTTTGAACTAACATTTGTTATAATGTTCTTAGTCAGAAATTTTAGCTGACGCATTCTTATACCATTTTATGTAAGAATAAAGCAAGGATTCCAAAACTAAACTAAATACATCAACAATTAAAAAATCTTTGCTAGAATAAACAAATAGCGACGTGTTTTTGACTAAAGTTCTTATTACACTTACTTCAATATTCAATACTTAGAGATGGGCGATAATATGATAATAGATTTTACCGAGGATTTTACGTATCGACAGTCGATAGGTTTAAATTATTCAATAAACTTATCAATATTAAAAAATTAAAACTTGGTAAATATATATCCCATCTAATAATTTTACCTCTATGCAAATAAATCACCGAGCAAAAAACAAAGAAAAACAAGATCCTCACCTTCAAAAATATCTAACCAGTCTAATAACTATCCATCTATCCTGTCGGTGTTATTGAATACTTACTGGTATTATTGGATTCCTATCGGTACTTATGGGATAACTGTCGATATATAAACATTTTCTATATATCTTTTAATATTCCTATCGGTACTTATGGGATAACTGTCGATATATGAACATTTTCTATATATATATCTATTAATATTATTAATTCTATATATATATATATATATATATATATATATATATATATTATAGATAAAAATCTAGTAATACGCATTCTTGTACCATTTTATGTGAGAATAAAGGAAGAATTCCAAAACTAAACTACAACCAATACATCAACAATGAAAGACCTTTGCTATCAACAAATAGGGACGTGCTTTTGATAAAGTTGATAATAGATTTTTCTATCGATAGTTGATAGGTAAAAACTATTCGATAACGTCCTCACCTTCATTGCTATATATCCCATATAATAGTAAATAAATCAGCGAGCAAAAAACAAAAAGAGATCTTCAAAAATATGTAATCAATCTAATAACTATCCATCCTATATCCTGTCACTATTATTGCATACCTGGTGTTATCGGCTACTTATCGGTCCTTATATTTATTCGATATGTCGATGAACTATCGCTAGTAATACTACGCTTCTGAATAGATTTTAAATAATTATTAAAGAATGTCATACTCGGCTTACAGGAATAACATCTAAGAAATCTACTGTTAGTAAGGAATATTTTTAAAAATTATTTATTCAGGTATTAGCGGTACACTTGAGATCGTTTTGTAAATAATACTGATCTACTTGTAATGCTCTGTTTCCTTTCGGAGAGCATAGTATTTAACTTAATTTAATTGAAGGTGGTGTTGGTAATACTTTTTATATTATTTATATTTTACTTGATTTTGTATTGAATTCAAATTAATTTAACCTTTCTCATTTTATTGCAGGTAAGAGACATTACAAGCTCGAGGTGAGCTATAACATACCTGTATAATCAGGATTGTTTATTGGAAAATAAAAATATCCGCGCCAGATTTGACTGTGCTACAGAAACATTCATGAACCAATTTGGCATCAGATATCTTTAGATTTTGGGAATGTGTCAACGAAATAGTAAGATCTGATGATGCGCACTTTAGCTGAAACGGGTAAATTTTAAATATATATATATATATATATATATATATATATATATATATATATATATATATATATATATATATATATATAAATATATATATTATATATATATATATATATATATATATATATATATATATATATATATATATATATATATATATATATATATATATATATATATATATATATATATATATATATATATATATATATATATATATATATATATATATATATATATATATATATATATATATATAATATATAATAATATATATATATATATATATATATATATATATATATATATATATATATATATATATATATATATATATATCCGCAATTAGTGATTAAAACCTTTTTGTAATTTCAATTTTTAATTTTTACTATTTTGTGTATTTCCGTTCTCTGGATTGATGTTAAAAACAATTTTGTTTTTTTTCTTAACAACCCTTTAGAGTTTGATCTCAAAACTAATTCCTTTAGATAATCAGGCAGATAGTTGTATGTTCTTAATATTAAATATGCGGGACTTCGTTGACCCACTGTCTTTTTTATAATTGGCGTTTTTGAGATATGATGTATTTTTTTTCTTGTTTCGTATTGATGGTCTACGTAAGTGATAAGTGTTTTATGTTTATTTAAATATATAATCAAGCCGTAGAAAAACAGTTGTCTCAAATCTAGAATTTTTGTTTCCTCGAAAAGTAAATTTGTAGAGTAAGTACGATTTTTTTTGTAGATTATTTTTAGGAAAAGTTTCTGCAATATTGCCAAATTTTTAAGATGGTTGTCAAATACTCCCCCCCATCCAATGATGCCGTACTGAATTCTGGATTCTACCAAAGCATAATAAAGCATTCTTAAATGTTGTATATCCATAAACGACGAAAAGATCTTGAATCTATAGATGAGAGATCTTAGAGTACCAACGACATTACCAACATGGCGATCCCATCTCAAATGTTGATCTATTTCAACACCCAAATATCTCATCGATTCTACTGAAGATATATAAATTAATTTTACCTTATATATATATATATATATATATATATGATGCTAAGTTTTTTGTTAGCAAACCATGAAAATATATATATATATATATATATATATTTATATATATATTTATATATACAGAAAAAAGTGCAGGTCCCAGAACAGTCCCTTGAGGTATGCCACAGTTTGTTTCCATTTCTCCACTGCATTGGCCATTGACATTTACTATTTGTGGTCTTTTTTCCAGATAACTTTTAAAAAGTTGACCTGGAATCCCTCTTACTCCGATACTTTCCAATTCATCTAACAACAGCGAATGGTCTACCGTGTCGAAGGCCTTAGCCAGATCCAGAAATATACACAAACAGGGCTCATTTAAATCAATGGACTTATAAACTTTACTTACTAAATGATAGATTGAATCCGTTGTACTCTTCCCCTCCTTAAATCCATATTGATTACTTGATAGTAATTTAAATTTATCAAGATAATTATTCAACCTATGTTTTATTACAGTCTCAAATACTTTTGTTAAAGATGTAATCAAGGAAATTGGACGGTAATTAACTAGTTGATTCCGATCGCCTTTTTTAAATAGGGGCTTAACTACTGACATTTTAAACTCACGCGGAACGTTACCACTTCTTATTATGTTGTTAATTAAATGAGATAAGGGTGCCGATACTTCAAATTTTATTTGCTTTAGTGTTTCTGAGGTTATTTGATCATGCCCGGGTGCTTTTCCAGGCTTTAAAGAATCAATTATATTTTCTATTTCGGTTTTATTTGTTTCGCTTATAAAAAAAGATCGTTCATTAATTCGTTCACTATTTAATGTAACTTCCGGTTCAGGAATATTCTTCCGCAACTTATTTCCTACATTAATAAAATAATCATTAAACGTTTTAGCCATTTCGACATTCTCTGTTACAATCTTATCCTTATTATTTATAATTTCTCTAATTGCGCATGTGTTGCCACCTTTTGTATTAGTTATTTGTTTTAAGGTATTCCAGAGGTGTTTAGAGTCGTTTTTGTTTTCGTTAATTTTATTTTGAAAGTATTTTATCTTTGTGTTTTTAATCAGGTTATGTAAGAAATTTTTGTACCTATTATATTCGTCTCTATGTAATACGGGGTTTTCTTTAAATTTATTGAAAAGTATTTGTTTTTTTTTTTTATAGAATTAATGATTCCTGTGGTAATCCAGGGTTTTCTAGGTAACTCTCCTTTTTTTTTGTTTTAACATCTTGGTATTATTATTAATATAAAATTTAATAGTGTTTGCAAAATATGTTGTAGAACTTTGTACATCCTCATTCTTAAAGAGTTCATCCCAGTTATGACTAATTAGATTTGTTTTTAAAGAATTTACATCAAGATATTTTTTATAAAGTTTTGATTCAGTTTTTTCTATTTCCAGATTAAGGAACATGTTAGTAAAACTTGAACAGTTTATAACAGTTGTATAATGGTCAGTTATAGAAGTTTTAATTATAAATGGGGTTATTTTTTATCTGGACTAGGTTTACCCTGAGCAAAAAAATGATCCAAACAACTGCCGACATTATTTTGTACCCTTGTATTTTCATTAATTAGTGAGTCAAAGTTATATTCGCTCATAATGTTCAAGTAACTGTTAGTTATTTCATTTTCATTATCTTTGATGTTTATGTTAATATCCCCCATTAATATATGATTATCTAACCGAGGTTTATTTTTCCTTTGTTCGAGATATAAGGACAGGTATTCCAAAAATGATTCGGCATCGGTGGATGGGGGTCTATATAAAGCCGTAAATAGATTATACTTATTGTCTAGGGTAGGAATAGTGATGTCTATGGCCTTATATATATTTATATTAACGATATTGCAGTGAAAATTATACTGATTTTTGACATACACTATCACGCCGTCATTTTGATTAATATTTCCGTAATTGTAAATAATATTGTAACCCTGTATACCAAAAAAATCTAAATCCGTAACTTTCCAAGTTTCAGTCAGTATAATTATATCGAACTGTTCCCTGAACTCTTGGAGGCTGATACAAAATTCATCAAAGTTTTTTCTGATACTTCTAATATTCTGTTGCAATACTCTAAAATCGTTAGCATCTGAGGCATGTAAATTATAGGCATTAATATCGTCACATTGAAAGGTTTGAACAGGCAAAAAGTTGTAATCCCTAATATATGGATCCATAATAATTTTCTATTTACTTATATATTAGTAGTGCGAATACAATACGATAATAATTTTTACCTTAGCATATTAACTATATCCATATATCTACACAGTAATTATTCGTATTTAATTTTAAAAAATAGAGTTTTTTTGGGGATTTTACGGTTATTGTAAAGATAAGAAGAACACATTCAACAAACAACAGTAAATTTTGACAATGCAGTGGCAGCTTGTTTACATTATCAGTCCAATAAAATAAAACTGGGCGTGGATAATTTACACAACTTATTTTCTTCGCATATATATTAATAATATTGCAATGAGCAATAAACAATATTAGTTTATGCACTATTTCTTGGCAATAGGTCGCGTAACTATTGTTGCGGGGTTTTCTGTTTTTTGTTTTTTCGACTCACTTGACGGAGTATTAGCCTTTTCTCTCTCCCTCCCTTTTGTATCTTCGCGGTTATTGAGTTTATTTGAAAATCCAGATGATAGCTGACAGGCCTTGACTACTGATTCAACCTGTTTCGCACTTGAAGAAATTGTTGGTAATGGAAATACACTATTTGTTTGCTGTTCTAACGATGGTGTCGATGGTTCACTACGAGACTGCACAATTTCCGGTACTAGATCTTCTTTACGGTTTTGTTTTTCAAGTTGTTGAATAGTGTATATTTCACCGTTTACCAACAACTTGTTAAATTGTACTATCTTTACAGTGTATTTTTTTGATTTGGCTAATTTCAAATGATCAATGAGTATTTTTCTATCTTGCCGGTCTTGGTAGCATAGATCCTGAGCTATGAATATTTTAGTGCCTTTCAGTTTATAGCAATTACTTAAAATATATTTTTTCTTCAGGTATGAGATAAATTCTACTTTAACCGGGGTACCTGTTTCGGAAATATTATTGGCAAAACGATATATGTCTTTAATGTCACTTTCTTTAATAGTTAGGTCAAGACTTTCTTTGAAAAAATTTAGCACAAATTTCAATAAGCTTTCACCATCTAGTTTACAGTCAAGACCAAAGATAATAATAGTATTTTTTCGAATTTTTCTTTCCAACTCAAGCTGATTTTTTTCAATTTGAGAATATTTAGCCTTAAGAGATTGTATCTTAATTGAATGCTCACCTAGTTTGGCTAAAATTTTTTGATTTTCGTTGGCAATATGTAATTTTAATTCATCAGTTACTTTAGTAGCAGAAGAATTAACTGCTAGCAGCATTTGAGAAAGCAGCTGCTCGTTTGTTATATCGTTCATTACTTATAGCTCTGTTTGTCTTGTTTGTCCTATCCCAATCAGAGATCTGAAGCAATTTACAGGTTTACTGTTTTTATTTTTTTTTTTAGGCCTTCTGGGCTGTACTACGTAATTGTAAAAATGCCGTTTCTATCCAAAAATTATTTACCTTTACATTGATATCACAACGGAAATTTTTACTTCACAATAACTAAAGATTTTTAACCAAGAACGGAGCTGACACTAACTCGACTACACATATATATATATATATATATATATATATATATATATATATATATATATATATATATATATATATATATATATATATATATATATATATATATATTTATATATATGATTTAAGAGGATAAAGGAGTAATTCTAAAATTTAACATGTATTACATACTATTATATACTATTTAACATCTTATTAAACAACGAGGAAAAAAATGTCCTGAGTATTAATATATTGTTTTTTTTTCATTAAGAGGTTTTCTGTTTTCAGTTTAAAAAAAGTGAATAATTCCGTTTATTGAAACCCTATAGATTTTCCGGTTACTATAAACGTTAGATACATCTTATTTTAACTTTTTTTTTCAAAAAGACAATTGTTTTTTTACTAAACCACTACGCGTTTTTCAAGGTCAGTTGCCATGTTTTGTATTTAGTTGAACATCCCGCTCTTTCAGTTGACTAATGAGGTTTCTGTCTGGATCCCGAGCTGTTACGCTGCAGATATCATGTGATTTATGTCCAGCAGCAACTGGAGAATCCATAATTTAAATTGACTCCTACAGCCTCTTAACTTGTCGTTCATAGTTATAAAAATATCTTCAGTACCTAATTCCATATATAGTATTAAGTTTTATTGGATAAATACAAAATTTATACGATACAATGCAAATTTTTATATTAAATGCTGTTTATGTACAATATATGCATACAATGTGTGGCAGAACCGCGTTTTTTTTTTAAATAGAACCTCTTAAACCTGATGGTCTCAAGTTAAAGCTATTATCCTCTCGATTACTAATATTTATAGTTTGTTAGTTATTCCTAATTTTTATAGTTTGTTAGACACATCTCAAAAATTATTATCAAAAAAGCTTTTATTTTTTATGCATAGATAGCTTATCATAACCATCTTAATATATTGTTATTGTCAAAATTTTAAATATGAGCTATTCAAATCAACAAATGTTTTGAAAATGCCTCTACTTATTCGATTGTTTTCCAATTTTGTACTAAAATCATATCAGGAACAAGAATGAACTGAAAAAATTTCACGACGAATCAATTATGGCCGAACCAAATGATGGTCTAATAACTTTTTTTAAAGATCAGTGTATAAAACTAGTACAATGAAGAGGAACTGGGAAAATATTGGTACGAATTCAAAATGGCGGCAGATAAAGATTTCTTTCTAATTTATTCTTCCATTTATTAGGGGAATAAAAGATAATATAAACTGTATATGTACCCTATAGTTTATTAGATAATTATGTGCTGAACTAAACTGGATCAGTTTTCACTTTCCTTCATAAAAGAAAAGATTAATGACGAGGGAAATCCCGGGAAAAGCCAATTTATCGATTTTTTTGATATTATTATTTGAAATAACAGTATAATAAACTACATGATGTATACAGGTTTTTTTGTATATTTTCTGTCCTACCTAGAAGATTTATTTTAGGAGCTACAAAAAAATCTTAAAAGCAAAAGTTAAAAGGTTAAAAGGTTTTGAAGTGACGCAAAAAATAAATGCACATCACAAAGTGCAGAAAATTTTAACATTTATGTTTTTTAAATGGAGCACCCTGTATATTATTCTCTCAAATGAAAAATATTTTATTTCCGATTTCAAAAATTAATACATTGTTGATATTTGGACGAGCCTTTTCGAAATATTTGAGTTCATTATTTACATATTTAGCCACTGCCAAGATTACCTCACAGTATAAGGTCGATCGTACGACGATGCCAAGCCTAGCCAGGAACACCAATGTTTATACCAATTTATATTACGGTGAATATGTTTAAACATGATGCAATAAAATTTTCATACAAAGAATAGTAATGTGTTACCAGTATTAGTTTCTAAGCAGTATAAAGAAAATACTTTTATTTCAAAATAGTAAAATACAAACCAAAATACCCAAAGCCTCAGATCAGATTACACCAGTAAAAGAGTTTTAGTTAGATATGGCAAACCCGATCGACAACTCAACGTATTTTAAAAAATATATAAGTGTTATAATTTTCTGCACTTTGCAATGCTCATTTATTTTTTGCCACATTTCTAAAAGATATTACGCAAAAAACCCTTTTTCACTTTTCTATTTTAGTTTTTTTGTAACTCCTTAAATAAAGCCTCTAGGTAGGGCACAAAATATAAAAAAAAACTCTCTACAGTGTCATCCTTTTGACTTTTTTTGCTTTACGTTTCTGCATATAAATCTTTGTATTGTAGCGTATAACGTTTTAACTTTAATATTTATTTCTATAACGTAAGCTAAGAAAATTGTTCAGAGGGGGTTCATTTCTAGTGAAACACTCTGTAACTTAAATTACAATTACGTAAAATCTGAAATGGTAAACAGCCCAGAATTTCTCAGTCTGCATAACTTCCGGAAATTTAATTTATGCCTCCAGGCAGAACGTGCAAATATATAGGTATAATTCCCACGTCTGACATGCTACATATCCATGGCGTAAATGCAACCCTAATGCACAGAATATGCTTTGTTCTAAAAGCGTTCTATTCTAGATGTTTGCCAGAGGGCATATATGGCAACAGTCTGTATCAAAAGGAATATATGAAAGATAAAATAATGGCATAAATAGTGATTAAATTATGATTATATCTAAACTGGCAAAATAGTTTAGCTTTTGCACAGTGGCGGATTTAGGCGTTTGGGGACCTGAAGCATTATCAATTTTTAGCCCTCCCCCCTTTATGTATTGTAAAACTTTTTTTTACCGACAACTAAACTTTATTCCATTCGAAAGAACAAATGTTTTATATTTTTTAACATAAAAGACTTTTTTGTAATAACAAAATATTTTATAAAAATTTTTTGTAAAAAAAACAAAATTTTCGTCACTTAACTGGGCTAGATCAAGTTAAAAGTTGCTCAGAAAGCAATATATTTCTTGTGGATTATGTAATAAATAACATAAACAGAGCCACAAAATAAATAGCTAGCGCTTAGCTACAATAAGCTTTGACAGAACCAAAATACTAATAATATGTATTGGGCGGATAATACATTCAGCAAAAAAAACAAGTTGATCTGCAATAAATTAGTCGCAAAATTTGTTTTTTGTAGCAAATAAAAATTTTATATATTACAAAATTAAAAATCAGTAAATGGTTAATTGTTTGTCGCCATTTTCTTTAGGAGAAGCTATTAAAACATGTTTATTATCTACTTTTTTTAGTCACTGGATTTTTTAATTTGTGTTCATCTTACACAAATTAAGTGGTGGAATGTAGTGTTTCCAAATGTCCGGTTTTGAATTAGACAGTTTTTTAAAAGACCGTTAGGTCCTTTGTCGGATTTGCTACAAGTTTCAAGAAGAATACTGCGACAGCTAGCGGCTTTCCCGAGAACTAGACTGAAATAGGTGAAAATTTAAATTAAACGGTGTCTTGCTTTATCCATCGAGAATCCATCAGAGAAGCATATAAGCGTCGTAAATTGTAAATAAAAATTCGATGAATTAAATTTAAAGAGGAAAATGAACAAGACGACATATTTCTAATAATGAAATTGTTCAGGAGCAGATTGCCAATCATTGACAATACATTCATTATGTTTGATCAGATCGATCGGCTCAATGAACTAAATTAAAAAATAGAAGGAGATGGAATACCAAATTCCACCCAAACCATTCAAGAAATGTGGGTGTACATCTTTAAAATAGTGAATGCGTTGAATATGCATAAAATAGTTACGCCTCCTTTGCCTATAAGTTTCAGTAACTCTAGTGGTAAAAAGGTTTTTTCTGCAGTGAATGGGGTTTAGACCGATTACAGAAACAAAATATCTACTAATTTTGTAAAAGCTGATATTTGTATTCATGTTAATTATAGCATGTCTTGCAAATAATTTTATGAAAAATAAAAAGTTAAAATATCCAAAACAAAATAGGTATAAATCTTTAGTATTAAATTTTCTCCTCCAAAATGACGATGGTTCCTTCCTTCCGATAATCAGTCATTGGTAACGTGAAGACGCCAACACAAATCGCCCTCATCAAAATATTGATGTACGCCTTTATGACTGAGTAAAAGAACTTACGATACTCGGTTTTGGCTTGGAACGTATTAACTGTTACAACGACGACTAAGCGACTTGTTTTTCTCTCTTATATGTAATACATTGGACACACCTCCATGAAAATCAACGACTAAAAAAAAGATCCTCATTTTTTGTGAGCATTTATCTAATACTTATTTAACTTTCTAATTTTCTTAATTTAGTAAAGGCGCCTTTATGATGCCTCTGGTTGTCTTTGGGTAGTGATATTAATATAATGATAGTTAATATACTTAAAGTCGAGACGAAATTTTTCGAGACGGGACGAGATTAAGGCTTCATCTTGTCTCGATTTTGACTAATCTTGTCCCGCTTCGAAATTAACGCTTAGTTTGATAAGTTTGAATAGTCACAGTACGTAATTTATCACTACATACAATTTCAGCCTTTACAAAATAATCGTATTTTTTATGATATTATAACAGTGCTGTCGGCAGACTTTCTACGTTCGACATGTTATTAAAAAAATTACTAATAAATTGATATAATAATTTCTTGAAATTTATTTTTGCTACAAGCTCGAACTCTTCTGGGACTACCTGTTGAAACAGCGTGATGTTTGCTATAGGAGCGGCATTTTTATGCTAAATAATATTTCAATATTTAGGTATAGGTAATTTTGACTAAAAGAGGCTGATATCAAAATGTCTCTATTTTTGTGCCGATACCTTCAATTACGTGAGAAATATAATAACGCAATAATTTGCCCTTTTGCACGGAAGAGCTTAAACGATTTTTGTATGTCCTCGAAAGTTGCGAAAAGAATAAATAACCAGTTAAATATAGATTTTTGTTTTGAAAGGTTCTTCGATTAAATTATGATAGTCGCCCCCGCTGCCCAACAGATTGTTTCATCAACATAGCAAGAATTATATATTTCTTTTTAAATTGTTATATAAACTATACAAGATTTCATTAATTTCCAAGCATAAAACATGGCCACAATGAACTAAAAATACTATTTAGTTCATTGGCGGGTTGTCATTTACGGTTTACCGCTATTAAAAGGTAGACTTTAGATTTGTATATTTTCAACCCAGTGCTTTAAAGCATCCATCCATCCATCCAAACTTAAATTCGATATGTTTATTTTCTCTTATTGTGGCTAGCTAGAAGTTTTTGCATTTTGTTTTAGAGAATGAACATTATTTATATAAAAATTAATTAAAAATATTAGATAGCTAAAATCATATAAGCTTAAAACTACTATCCAGTAGATTGCATCGTGTAAACATCATGACCATGTAAGCAGATTGTATCAAATTTTTATTATACTAAATAATACACTTTAACCCATGATAATATGGAATAGATTTTGCGGAAATATTTTAAATTAAATTTCGACTTAAATTTTAAGTTTCAATTTGCATCTGGAATGTTGCTTATGTTGCGAACTTGTTACAACAAAAATGCAATCATCGTAGGGAACACTACTAGAAAACTAAAAAGCATCTAGCTTATTTTTTATACTTTTGATTTATTGCCATGGTTTCTTATAAAGCAACCAATTTGCGGCGCTGGCGACGGCGATTATACCATCCTGTATAAAAATTGTCGCAAGTTACTAATTTTTTTTTCGTAAAATAAAATCCTAGATAAAATATTACAGGTAATTGAATTCGTTCTACATATTTACCAGTTTATTTTTATATCGCGCTTAATGCTTGCACGAAATTTTTTAAATATTTTGTTAGGCCGCCATTTGATTTTTGAGTTATTTGAGGTAACTGGATAGTTCGTTTTTAGGAACAATTTTTTTAATTTTTCACTACGGGTAATCCCCGTATGACCCTTAAATTTGGAAACGGGTAAGTAATTTCTTAGCGGAGCTACAAAATATCAGACACACATTCCGACGGAATTGAATGACCCTTAATAATTCTTGAATTTGAGTTAAATGGTTATATGTGGCGAAGACAGACAGATCGACAGACCAATGGAAATGAAAACAAATGTTTTATTGGCTTTTAAAAGTTCACGAGGGAAATAAAAGAATTTTTGTGGTTAAATTTTGACAATTTCCTATTTTTAAATTAAAAGCATTTTGTTTACAAAGTAATTTCATTTTGAGAGCGTGGTCTACTATTCGCAAACTGATAGTTTTTAGTCGTTTTCTGCGGTAAAAAATAGAGTCAGTTACTTTGGGTTGCCTTTTTAGGTATTAGCGTCGGCGACAGATTTGTCGCTCCAACATCAGTCAGGTTAATTTTTCTCATTCTCAAGATGTTAATCTTAGAACTCAATTTGGACGCAGGACCCTAAAAAGGCGAATGCGTCGCACAATGATATCATAAACGATTTCTAGTCCTAGTGGTCAACTTATTCCTCACCCCTTCCCGCTAGGTGGCAATATAACCGAAAACGTACCGATGCTTTTATCTTAATTAGATTTTTTGTACAGAGTACATCAGCTCTGCCCATATTTTCAATCAGTAGTAATACTAATATAATTGCTTGCTGCAAATTTTAAATTCGAACCGTAAAATACTAATCATACGTCATAATTATAAAATACTTTAAAGCAGATAGTGCAGCTTGGGAAATATAATCCCACGGTATTAAGTAAAGCTAGATCATGGGATAACATCTATATAACGTAATTACTTTCTTATTTCTTAATTAAAACTGTATGAAGTATCTTCATACAATAAATAGTGTTTCTGTAAATTAATGACCGGAAATCTTATTTCCTAAAAATATATTAAAAAAACTACGTTTCTATTTTGGCATAAACAAATATTGGTATTGGTTTTAGTAATTGTAAAATTTACATTCTCTGGCCCGTTCTTTTTATATTCGTAATTTTTTTAAAACCACACCAGAGTCACCAACAAAAGCAAAGCCGACATTTGTGGTTACCAAGAGAACATCCGAACTGTTTACCGGACATGATACTTTATTACCACGGAGCAGCATATAGCCACATGTTCCGTGGTTCTTTGGTGTGGTTTTGTGGTATTAAGGTGTGGAGCTAGTTGTACTCGTCTTTCAACTAGTTGACTGTACTGACGAAGACCTTAAGTCAGAAACACCTGTCTATAATTGGCCAAATTTCAATGTGTTTTAGCTGTCGTCCAAAAAATATTATATTATTTTGAATCCTTTAGAACGCTCGAACCTCACACTAGACTATGTTTCTTTAACCAAAAAACTCTGTAAAATTCAGGGGAATTAAATTTAAAAAAACAAGTGTGCAAAGCTCTCTGTTATAATGAATATCTTCATGAGGGCCCGAAAAGATAAAGCTTTAACAATCGCTTTGATAAAGCGGAAACATTGGTTTAGACATGTAGAATATGGTTTTGTTATATGGCCTTATGACTATTTGTTTGAAAAAGTAGAACAGTATATTAGCATACAAGTGTATTCTCATCAAGATTCTTTATTATCGGAAATAAAGAAATTGGTTAATGTTCTAAAAGGGAATGGCTATTAAGACATCTATCTAAGACAAGACAAGAATCTATCCAAGCACATTGAGGGTTCTAGCCTGGTGAACTGAAATATAGGCACCTGTAGATGTCAGGTACAATGTTAGGCGAAAAGTGGAAGAGTAGGGACACTTTGACTTTGCCAATTTCTAATTCCAAAGACCATGATTCTTTAACATGGTTACGGCAGAATTTAATACTTTGCGTCACTTGCAACCGATTCATGAAATCTATCCAAACATGATTGCCAAATTTTTTGCAGCATTTTTATAGGAATAACTACAAAATTGTAAGTTACGCGATATACATGTATTGCTAAAATAGATACAAATAATGGGCAAGACTTTTTTAGACCAATATTTGCATTTTTTAATTAGTCGGTATAAGTTATATAATTACTTGCCGTAAACCGTAAGATCGACCCGTAAAATAAACTAACAGAACGCATTCTTTACAGTATTCTGCAATAGCTTCATAATTATATAACTGGAACATTAACGAGAAAGAAGAAAAAGCACAAAGCAGATACTCCAGCTTGTGAAATATTATTCTTCGATATTAAGTAAAACTAGATTAAACGATAACATCTAATTGATTAGTTGGTTGCCTTTTAATTAGGGTTCTATACAATATTTTCACTAAATAAACAGAGCTGCTTCAAGTAAATGTCTTCATTTACTAAAAAATGTATTTTTTAAAAATTCTTTGCTAAATTGGAACTAAAGAAAAAAAAAATAGAAGGACAAAATTTCTTTAAAATTATTAATTGCCTAGTGGAATATTTCTGTATTTTGAAGCTAAGACGTGGCGACACAGTTAATTGATATATTAATATTAATGTAGCTTTATAAGTTGATCGCAAAATCGATTATATAAGTACTCAAATAAAAAATAAAGGCATCCAGACCGCGTGGGGTACTGGTAAGTCAAACATTGTGATTTATTGTGTGTTAATGTGTTTTCGATTATTATTGTTCCTCATTGTTTTTAAATAGGGTTAGGTACAATTTTAAACGTTAGATAGGTTTCTTCTACTACGATCGAATATAATATGTTTTCTTTTTCTATATTATAGGCCCTTGAGAAAGTGGTAATTAACCACGAAACATTGGAATAGAAAATATCATAGTGGTTTTATTTGTCTACCCTTTTCCCATTACAATTCTCTACGTTATAGAAGATGTTTTACTTAAAAAACATATCTTGCTATTTTTTTACAGCTGTTCGATGGTTATTTGTTTTATCCGATGACAAATTCTAACAATTCAGAAAAAAATCCTTCAACTTTTATAAATTATACTTTTTTCCGGCACTTAAAATAAGGGCTCCAGTGGTGCTCTAAAATATATTGAAAAACAGTATACAGGGATATCCAAATAAAAATGAACAGTTCTTAAACTTCTTTCTGTATAAAGATGGAAGAAAATGTTAAATATAAAAGTTTTGTGGATTTTTATGGTTCATTTAAAAATGTTATCAGCGAAACAACTCTGCATGAAATAAAAAAGATATATTATTGGCTTATTTTAAATGGATGTTATGGTTTTTATGCATTTTTGGTTTCTACTAAAAGTTCTATACTTATTTTGTATAACACACCAAATGTAAGACAAGCAGTGAAATGAGTACATAAACCGAATGTCAGCAGATTGACTGACGTAAGAATCGCCAGAAATAATCCCCCCACAGGCCCACGAAGCAGAGTACGTCTAAGAAAAAGATGAAGTGACAACCTGGATTTGGGACGAAGAATACCGATGAAAGACCGAGCCAATAACTTATTGTGGCAAAAATAAGAAGAAAAAGAAGGTTACTTTATGCCTTATAAATCAATTGTTTTTTTTTTGGTTTTTCAGGTTGGAAAATTGACAATTTCTTTGAAAGGCTGTGAAATCAAAACCGTTCGACCTAAGTCTAAACAAATTTCATATTCTTGTCTTAGTTTTTATGCCTTAATTATAGTTACTTTCAAATTCAACATGACATTGAACTTTTTTAATTTTTTTTTTGAAAAGCAGAAAAACGTTTACTTCAGCCTAGACCAAAAGTGAATGCTATAAGAAAAATAATAAAACACTAAAAAAGAATGTGTATTTTTTGTTCTAGGTCGAACCACTTGGATTTACAACTTTTTAAATTTAAAAACTGTCAATTTTTGTACGTGAATATCCCTAAAACAATTGACGATATGCAGAGGGTATGCTAAACAAAATAAGTTTAGAACTTTTCGTAGTAATTAAAAAACGCGATAAAAACCATATCCTCCCATTCAAAATAAGCAGAGAAATTGATCTATTATACCATATATTTTTTATTTGATACTCAATTTTTCTGCTGAAAATATTTATTAATGAACCATAAAAATGCACAATACTTTCATGTTCAACATTGTCTTTCATCATTATAAAGAAAGAAGTAATAAGAATATTGACTTTTATTTGGATATCCCTGTAAAATCCGACGCATTGACCTAGGGCTGCGTATATCTCTTTGTGAGTTGTGCACTCGATATATTTGCCGGTTTATTCGACTCGTCGGAACCTTTAATATTTGCAATGGATATTTTTTTGTCCGTATAGTTTCTTAAGCCCCCGACTTGTGGGTCACACTTTATATCCTTCCTGAAACTACCCTTCATTTTAAGTCGTTAACCAGCCTGTGCCTATTAAATAGATGATTATGTTGCCTAGAGCGGAATTTCCGTTAAGTTGGCAATGGTAACACTGGCGTGCCGAGTTTTTTTGGAGTCCTTCTGCAAGACTTTTCTTGGGACCCCCTGCACGATTTCTCAAAAAAAAAAGTAAACTAAAAATGTTATAAATCTATTAACAAAACAATAACATAAAATAAAAAATAACTACTAAAAAAAGGAATAAAAAATAAAAAAGGAACGAACGATATTCTGAGATTAATAGGTATATGTAAACTAATAAACACAAAGCAAAATAAAAAATAACTATACTCTGGTTTAAGCAAAACTAAAAAGTAATAAAATACAAAGAGTACAAGAATTGTTTTCTTCGCCGGTAGACTAGACTTTTTTGCTTTTGTATCGACTGGATAAATACAACTAGTTCGTCAATATTTACTTCTCTAGCCTTTTCGTGCGCTATTGAGGGATATTCTTAATTAATGTCAACTTTGAAAATGACCTTTCCGATTGAGTTGAGGTTACAGCAAGGGCAAGAAATAATTGGAATGCACAACACAGTCCTGGTATACTACTTAACAATAATTTTTTTTTCCTAAATATAGTTTGCGAATTCACAAGTTGCATTAGGGTTTTTATTGTTTGTTATTGTTATGCAATAATGATTTTATCAAAATTAGGTCAGTTGCTGAGTTGAGTATTTGAATATTTCTTAACTAATAACTGAGCTTTATCCAAAATTTCTGAGTCATTTAATGCAGCCAATATCTGAGGATTTTGAATTGTAAATGTTGAATAAACTATTTTAAACGCAGTAAATCTTTTATCTAGCTTACTTACTATTACATCTAAATACGCATTGAATACTGTCATTTCCAAATGTTTCATAGGGTTTATATTTACGTTAATTATTATCATTGCCAATGCCGCTAATAGCAAAAATTAATCTGTACTTTTTTTAACTATGGAAAAAATATTTTATTTAAATACCCTGTTTAATTTGGGGCCCCCCTAATAGCTGGGGCTTCACCGCACCGCGGGCCCTGCTGGCCCATTAATATACCACTGAATGGCAATTCGCAGTGGGCTACTGCATGCTCCCTTAGAATGAATTATCTAATCGTTGAGAAAGTCCATTTAGTAGTAATATAATTTTATTACTTTATATAAATCAGCGTTTATTTTTATAATTTTTTATGAGTTGTGCAATCCATCAAAGCCAAACTTATAAAAGGCCATTAATTGTTGCAAAAAAAGCAAAACAATATAGCTCTTGCTAGAAAACCAAGTCTAAAAGTTTGTTTTAGATACTGCAATATTTCTTGCAAATGCAATAGTCTGATCAAAGGCATTAGTGCTTTTGTGGATGTCCCTTATAATTTCGAAATGCTACAAATATACGGTTCTGCTCAATTTTTATTGTAAGTTTAGTGCAAGTTTGCGATAAGATGTAGATTAGTTCTTTTGTCTCTAACCAAAATAATAATTCTTGTTGAAGGGACTTTTCAATTTAATATAATGTGTAATTTTTCTATAAAGCCTATACTTTATTTTAAAAAAAATGAAAATTAGGTTCCTTAATATTAAAATGTTGCTTTAGCGTCTAGTAAGGTTAAAATCCTAAAATAAATTTAATTTTAAAATTATGGCTACGTCTTGCAATTGAAACAGAATTTCCTCTTGTAAAAGCACCTGCAAGAAACATTGCGCGCAATATAGAAAAGAACAGAGTACACATTTTATTTCCCTTAAAAGATCAGACAGTTACATATTATATACACCCACATATATACAATGAAGATATACGAATCGTCAGAATTAAAATTTAATCGAAATATTTTTACCAACAGACACTACTAAAGGTTAATAATACTACATATCTTAAGGGCACATCAGCAAAAAAGTAACTTAGGCTATAATACGGACTTATCGATAGAAAATCCTTCAGTTATCTTTTGATAATATGAATGTTTATTATATTATATATTTAGGTTGGTTATTTACGGTCTTGTTTTTTGGAACAAATGACATCGAGTATGACTTGAAGAACTTGATACTAAGGCCGTTATCATTTGATAATCATGATATTCTCTCTACAGTTTAGTTGGAAATACCTGTTACTGAGTAATCTGAGAACGGGTGTAACTTGGGGCCTAGTAAATGAGGAAAGGTCGTTATTATATATTAAAATTTATGAAAGGGAAATTGAACTTCCGCTGCCACAAAAAAAACCTAACTCATTTTAGAGCCTCCCCTCTAACACTTATAATACTTGTACGTTCTAATTTATAAAAGAAAGCTTCAAAGTTTACCGTATCAAACGCACGGCTATAATCAAAAAATAGGTCAGTGGTCTGTCGTTTACTATCTAGAGAGCTAAGTATATTATTTGTGGTTTGATACAGTATTGTTTCTGTGTTTTGGGGTTTTTACAAACCCGTGTAGGCAAGGGGACAGAATTTCATTTGATTCTATGAAATTTATTAGTTATTGAAGAGAGATTTTATTAAATAATTTACAAAACTGGTATTGCATTGCTAAGGATCTATAATTATCCATGTTACTTGCTTATTGCCTTCTTTAAAAATCGGTATAACTTTAGAGAACTTTAGAGCTTCTTTACCCCATATTAAGAACATATTGGGGAGGTGTAATAAAGGTGCTTCAATATATTTAAGGCGTTTTTTTAATATAAAAACTGGAATTTCGTCTAGGCCTCGTGACCGTTCCGCTTTCAAGGACAGTACAGATCTCGGTACATATTTATGCATGTAGTTCATTCAGAGAAACAAGCTTTAGATTTTGGTAATAGACTTGTAGGTATTCTTACGGACCGTAAAACGGCCTTAAGCATGCAAGCCCGAGAGAGTATGCAAGAGTAGACCAAGACTTTCGCTAAATTGGTAAGACAAAGACTGAAAGTGCAAGGATAGAAGTAAGACCAAGATTAGCAAGGTCTTAGTTTCAATATTGCACTGTTCATGTTACAATGGTATTTTTCTGACACTGGTTAGTTAAAATGTCTCTTGCAAACTACACATTTTTTTCATTTATTGTCTTGGCAGCATGGTCTTGGTTTCAGTATTGCACTGAAATCTCCGTTTAATTTAAAGAAAATTTGGTCTCCAGACTTACTTTTGTATTTCTTCCAAATGTTGCAGTATTTTGTTTCAGTCAAAATGTTTAAAATTGCCATTTTTTTCGTTTATTGCCAATTTGGAATTTTTTATACTAATTTAAAAATATATTACATATAAAAAATTTACCCTAATGGCACTTTGAAGGAAAATATACCTCAATAAAACCTGCTTTTTTGTTTTTTTTTGCTAACCATAAACTGGCTGTATGCGAAGATTGTCGTTTTACTAAATAGGCAAACAAAGGAAAATATGTATGTACGGTAACACAATATTAAGAAGCGAATTAACAATTTTTTTTTCCCAACATAGACAATGTAAAACGACATAATTGTTTCGACAACACAATATTAATTCACTAATATGCAGGATTAAATTTGCGCCTCAGGCAAGCAAATTAGGTGATTTAACTTTTAAAAGAAAAAGCAAAACTAAATTAATATTCTCATGGCAATACTATGTTAGCTCAATATACTGAAGTGTTACTTACTTTTGCTCCCTAGGTAGGAAAGAGAATAGCTATTTTCTCCCTTAGGGACAAAGTGTTATGTTATAACGACAATCCCTATTAATTAAAATGTTGACTGATTTTTAGGCTTTATCTAACAACAACACAAATATACTTATTTGCACAGACTCGCAATCAGTTTTAAAAAACCTTTCAACATTTTATTGGACATCCTCCATGTACCCTAATACGTTTATTGTAGAAATTCTTATTCGAGAAGCAAAGATGAAAAATTTTGAAATTAGGTTTTTATGGAGTAAAGCGCATTCTGGAATATGTGGCAACGAATAGGCAGATTGTTTAGCAAAAACTGTCAACTTAAAAAGTATACATTTTGATAATCATATTATCAATACCGATTTATTCCACTTAATTTCAAAGAACATTTACAAAAAATGGGATCAACAATGGAAAAAATTTGGCCAGGAATCAAATACTTTTTACTACAAAGTACATCAGAATATCTCAACAAAACACTGGTATTATATTAAATCAATCTCTAAAAAAATCGTGTCTTCAATAATCCGCATAAAACTCAATCACGGAAGATTTCCTAGTCACCTATATAAAATCGGTATAAAGGTGACCCCTTCTGCACATGTGGAGAATACGGTTATTTGAATCACATATTTTTTAATTGTAGATTATATCAGTATTACTCCAATATACTTATGAATTTACTATTGAAAAATAAATTTTCCCTTCCAATTTGGCTCCCCGACGTATTAGCTTCCAATAATGCGAGCATACTAATACAATTACACCTTTTTTAAGAAATATAAATATTTATGTTTAATTTTTCTCACTTTTTATTTATAAATAGTTTAGGTATTAATGTAAATACCTAAACTATTTATGAATAAAAAATAAATAAATAAATCCTTCTCGTATATGTTATCCTTTTTTAGTGGTCCTCTTTGTTTGTCTAATACAAAAGTCGTCCAGACGGATCCCTGGGAGTGAAGTGTGTAACAATCCGTTTTACATGTTCAGGTTTTTATTTAATTTAAATTTATTTTTTATTTCCTTCCTTTATTTAAGTGGTTATAAATTAAATTAAATTGATTTAATTACTTACGGTCTTTTTAAAAAGGTATAAATACAATTGCGTTGCTAAAACACTTTGCTTGTAAGGCCAATTTCAAAAAAAAAAAATTTAGGCTAAGAATTTTTCCCATAGTACAAGTAAAACATTTCTTCTTGCAATATTTCGCTCAACCTCAATTAAACTTTCAACCTCTTCCTAAAGTCCTTTTAGTTAAATTGATAGTCATAATACATAAACGTTTTTAAAATTGAAAACTGCTACGAAGCGGTCGAAGTCCCGTCCCCAACAGCGACCTTGTAGGTCAGGTTTTCTCCTTCAATGCACGCAGCTTGTTAAAATAACTTAGATCGGTAGCAGATATAACATTTAACCTTTTATTTATGCCAATTTAGGACTATACAGATAAGTTATTTGGATTATTTTATAAGAATTTGCATCTATTCAAATAATTTTATGTGTAATGTGATTTTAACTTGAATGGATTTTTTTTGTTTCAAATGAGACGCATTTGTTTCTTTGTTTTTAGTTGTCACAACATAGACGTATCTCGAAAACGGTCTTAATAAATAAAAGCAACTTTGATATTTTTATTAGAATGCCCAGCATATTAAAGCATTTTAGGATTCCAGGCTTTATTCTAAATATATTTTAATAAGTATTTCCTATACCCTTGTTTTGTGGTTTTGAGATATTTCAATTTAAAGAGAAGAAATTGCGAAAATAGGCCTAGGTTTAATAATAAACTGCTCAAAAAATTAATCGGCATAGCAAATTTTTTCCTCATTTTTAGGAGACTGGAACTCGGAAACGCCTTAAGCGATTTTTAAAAATTAAAAAGATTCTGAAAAACCTGAAAGGCCATTATTTGTTTATTCAATAGCCTGGAGTGGCCTTTGACAAAAGTTTTTTTTGTGTTATACAGGATGTGGAAAAATATAATGTAAAAATGAAATATTTTAACCATTGGCGTGCCGAGTTTTTAGGGTCCCCCGCAAGACTTTTCCTGGGGGCCCCTTGCTTAATTTCTCTAAAAAAAGAAGTAAACAAAAAATGTCATAAATTTATTGTCAACAAAAACCTTAACATAAAATAAAAAATAACTTTAGTAAAAAAAAGAAATAAAAAAAGGAACGAACGATATACATTTTCAGATTAATAGGTATAGGTAAACTAATAAACACAAATTAACTAAACATTAAAAAATAACAACTATACTCAGGTTCAAGCAAAACTAAAAAATAATAAAAAACAAAGAGTACAAGAATCTTTTTCTTTGCCGGTAGACTAGACTTTTTTATTTTTGTATCGACTAGATATACTTATCAACTAGTTCGTCAATATTTAGTAGCCCTTTCGTGCTGTATTCAGATAAGAGCTAGAGAATTAAGACGTCATGTGTCATGGTCGACTTAAGGATATTTTTAATTAATTTCAACTTTGAAAATAATCTTACAGGAAGGACAAGAAATAATTGGATTGCTGAACACAGTTCTGGTATACTACTTAACAATAATTCTCTTTTTTTGGAAAATATAGTGTGCGAATTCAGGACTTCTATTAAGGTTTTTAATGTTGTTATACAATAATGATTTTATTTGAATTAGATCAGTTGCTAGTTGAGAAGTTAAATCATTTGAATATTTCTCCACTAATAACTGAGCTTTTTTCGTTTAACCAATATCTGAGGATTTAAAATTGAAATTGTTGATTAAACGGTTTTAAACGCAGTAAATCTTTTATATAGCTACTACATTATTACTATTACATCTAAATACGCATTAAGTACTGTCACTTCCAAATTTTTCAGAGGGTTTATATATTACGTTATTTTATTATTATCATTTCCAATGTATCCGATGGTTGCAAAAACCGCTATTTTTTTTTAGTTATAGAAAAAATATTTTATTTGAATACCCTGTTTAATTTGGAGGCCCCCTAGTAGCCGGGACCCCCCCGCGCCGCGGGACCTACGGGCCCCTTATACACGCCACTGTTTTTATCTCTCTGCACCTCTTGCAATAGTTATTCTAAAACTTTCAAATTAATCACATTTAGAAGCTTTGTTCGATATCTCGGGTCGTATTTGGTAGTTTTTTAAATTTTTTTGTTTAGAAAAAAAGCTAAAGGGTATTTTCAAAAAGTCTGTTGTGTCTTGCATTTTTTTCTTTAGAAAAAAAGTGACGCGGTATTTTCAAAAAGTTTGTATATTTTTGAATTAAAAAATTACAAATTTCTATGAGTTCTTACAATTAATTTAAAACTTTCAGAATTTTATTATCCCAGCTTTTCTGAACACAGAAGTATAGCGGTTTTGCACTTTTTTGTTTAGAAAAAAAGTCACAGGGTATTCTCAAAAAGTCTGTATTTTTGAAATTACATAAGTTACAAATTTCTATGTGCTCTTTTTATTAACGTGGAACTTAAGCAAACTAAGAAGACTAAGCAACTAAACAAACGACGCATATTATGAAACCAATCAGATTTCGTCGAGGGTCTTCGAGTTGAGAGGCTAACAAATACGGCTCAGGGCGGCGTTGCCATCTTACTCTTCTCAATTTCCCAATTTACCTCTGAGATACGTTAAGGATAGATATCTAGGTTTTTTTATGGTGGTAGCAATGAAATATGTACCTATTTAATAAAGATCTAAAGATAATAAAAATTCCATATTTATTAAAAAATAAACGTACATTGGGAACAAATATGGAAAACTATTAGCTTGCGTTCGGGAAATTCTTTTGTAAAAATGATAATCAAGATAAATAATAAATAGTGATAAGACGTCTGAGGGTGTATTTTAATAAAAAATTATGTCCAAATTGCTCAAGTGTTTAAATATATATCTTGCAGCGCGCAGCGTATTTAATGAAGACATGAGGTGCAAAAAGAGGTGTGGTAAAACTTGAGAGATCGGCCTAACTTTTATGAGTAAAATTATTCTGCTACAAAAATTTGAAGTAGTTCTTAAACGATAAAATGTATTTTGTTTATCCATGTTCAGAAAGATTAAATAACTTTTAACCTTCAGAGGACAATGCAAATATTTTCACGCACTGTCAACTCCTGTGGTATTAACAATAGCTCGATTAAAAAATGTCGATAACAATATGGCAATTAAATCCGTTTTCAACATTACTCGTTGATGAATATGTTCGAACATTGCGTTTCGATTATGTAATCAAAACAAATCGGGCCGTCGCGATTTCGAAACGATTTCGTATATGTAAAAAATTAATTCAATTTATTCATCCCATATTATTACTTCCCTCATTGTAAATCACCCTCCGAAATTTTTTCAGATCTTTACGTTTCAGAGTCCCTAGATACAGGAAAACATATCTTCTCTTTGTTTGTCTATCGGTCTGTCGGTCTGTCTGTTCGCGGCATAGCTAAAAAAGTACTTACCCGACTGGCTTCAAATTTTGGTCAAAAATTAAAAGTCATATGGGTATGACGTGGTAATGACATTTTGGTAAAAATCCAGGTGGTCGAAACAAAATGGCAGCCTAGTCAAATGTTAAAAAAATTATTACTAAAAAAAAACTACTTATCCAATTTACCTGAAATTGTGCACCAAAATCAAGTATTACGTAGTAATCAACTGCTAAAATGTTGGTACGAATCCAAGATGGCGAAACAAAATGGCGGCAAATTGCCAAAATGGCGGAACAAATTGCCGAACAAATGAAACGTTTTAATTGCGAAAAAAATTCCATGTGTGGAACTAAAATGGGTTACCCTTTACTATTTCTAGTAAATGGAAAAATTCATAACTAGGGAAGTTTCGGATAAAAAAAATTTACCGATTTTTTGATCCACGTATAGACAATAGACCAGGGCTAGAAACCTAACAGTTTCGTGATTGTTTTAAGTAACGAAAGAGAAATATTGTTGCAACCAAAATTTGTAAATTCAGTGATAAAAAAACCTGCAGTAGCAAAAATTACGCAGTTCTTAATAAACCTCCTCGAAAACTTTGTGATGCGATTGAGGCCTTTCTAATTAAAGTACTCCTGTAGTGACTAAAGATCATTCGCCTGACTTCCGCAAAAATTGACTCGGGGTTCTTCAACATCCAGTGTGACGATCTACCTTTAGCTTCTTTAGCCAGTAATTTTATTTTGTTCGAGCACAAAAATATTTTATTACTGGTAATTTATAATGTTGTCGCCTAACACAAATCTAATTCGATCATGAATAATGCTTTCATGTATGGGGACCAGTTTCACACTGAATTCAATTGCCTCATGTAAATATCGTCAGTATGAATATAAGTAATATGAGGCTTTAAAAGCTATAAGCTTATATACTAACCAGTACGACTTCTAACTCGCAAGTTAACCACAATCTTGTCAAACAGAGATCAAGGACTTCCCGCTTTGTTGGCTTTCTTATTCCCAAAGTCTCCAGATTACGGCACCTTTTTGCTAGCAATGATCTTTTCCTCTTCGCTCAATGCATGTACGGTACCTATTATTTGAGATCTCATGATTCAAACAATTTTTCTGTAGTTAGACAGTAAAATGGTACGGATGTGTTTTGACTTTTGCTTCACTGAGAATTCAGTCAACTTTACCGAACTGGAAAAGGTTAAATTTACTCGACGCTGCTGTGGTAATTGAGATGGACTATGTAGGCAATATTAAAGAAATTTTTGGCCTTAAGAACTTAATTATTTATTTAGAAACTATGGATGATGATACTCTGTAGGAGAGTGAACGTATAAAATTTTTTGCTCGTCTTCTTCGATTTTTTGAATATTCTGTAATACAGACTAAGTAGTTCTTCTAAAGCTATCGTCCACCTCATTCTTAGGGGCAAGTAGGTCGAATGATATATGCTATCGGCTGCAGATTTAGTAATTGGTTGAAGGAAGCAACTCATTGATTAATGAAGCGAATGGTCATTTACTACAAATATGCTTCGGTTGGAAACGAGACTAATAATTAACGTTCAGAGTTTTGAAGAAAGAGTATAGGAGGAAAGTGGGTAACGACAGATTTAACAAAAGACTTTTGATATATCACGATCAATTAAACTTCGCTATGGAAAATTATTGTGTTTAACTTGCAAGTTAGAAGTCGTACTGAGTAGTAGATAAGCTTATAGCTTTAAAAGTCTCATATTACTTTGAAAGTACACTATCCAATCCACTTCTAACACTATGTTGACATAGTTATCTTTTAGCTCGCAAGTTAAACATATATATTGAATTCTTTGGTGAAGCTCAAATTATGATCATGATATATCCAAAGGTTTCTATAATATCTGGCATTACGCATTTCCCTCCTAGAGCCTTCTTTCAAAACTCTGTATATGGATTGTTCGTGCTGTTTTCCAATCGAAGTATTTCTGTAATATATTATTCCATTAATCAATGACTTGCTTCCTTCAGCGAATTAATCTAACGTCAAACATTGTGAAATATCAAGAAATGTATCAAAATACGAGAGTTCTAACCACACTACACCACAACTTGTTTCGATCTGGACGCACGTTTCGCTCAGCAAGTTAGCATCATCAGCAGATGATATAAACTGTCATAAAAATGTCAAAATTTTATACCCGGCTTTGTTCAATCTTACAGTTCTACATTTAAATAGTTGTTATTCCTTATTTAGTATATACCTTAATATTTGATATCGGTGTGTGACTTAACACCTAAACGTCAAATATTTAATATTCTTAAGTTATTAATATTATTTTATTTATAAACTTGATCGGTCGAGCCCAATTCCAGCACAGAATTCCGAAAGAATGATTGTATCTCACCTTGAGATCGTAGAGAAGTAATCCTGGTGGTCGATCCCCCTCTAAAATTACGAAAAATCAACAAAATTTTGTGTTTTACGACTTTTCGATCGGGGTACCATTTACTAGGGCTAAGTACTGCTGATTGACCGATAGTGAACTAGTACCGTAAAGAAAATGTGAAAAAAAAACCCTATTAGGGATGCGAAATTGATTTCAGAATCGTAACTTGTTATATGAGTATCACTCGCCCATTCAGCCATTTTGAGTTTTTAATTTTGTTGATACGTATATCAATCGGACGAAAAATGGCGGTGACTCATGGTTGTAACAAAATTACGCCGGAACGGCGCGTGCGTCGTTGAGGTTTTTAGGTTAGGATTAAATCTGTCAGACTGAAACACATTATTTTGAGTGGCAAATCAGATAAATTCCAGGTCAAAGATGTTAAACCGACAGAAATTTTGAACTTTAAAATGTGGTGGAAAAATTATTATAAAAAAACTGTCGTTTCTGAAGAAACTAAACATAAATCAAGAAAAAATAAAATTTCCAGCGAGTATACTTTTGTTTATGATGATAAAAGTCTCTCTCTCTCAAAACTTACTCTCCCTGACTAATGACTTTTTAACAAATCATGATATACAAGCAGTAGCAGTTTTGTATATGTTACTGCGTATCTTTTGTATAATGGCTAAGCGACTTATATTTTGTAGTCACTCCGACATCGAGTGGAATCTGAGAACCCTATTTACACACCTTTTATTTAACTAAGATTAAAAAAATTTAAATTTACAAAGTTTTTCAAGCAATTCAATAAAAATTATAAATTGGTCGCATACGCAAATAACTCATTTTTTAGCGAGGAAGCTTACACTGTTTCGTCAGTTGTACCTTATTAAATGGTTATATTTATAATGATTACTATAAAATGCAAAGAATTCTTGTGTCGAAAGTATCAATACTAAAGAAAACCTCAGGTCGCTCTAATTGATAGATGGGGTCGGGTCGTGAGAATAAAACTAGAACTGATGTTTGGAACAGTACTTTCTATAGTTTAATTTTATTGGCGTTTAAAGGATACTTGCGTTCTTCATCTATTTTAGTTTGAGTTTTAGATAGTTTAAAGTCCAGGTGAACTCGGTTTAATATGAAAATATAATGGCATGTTTTACCTTACTTTCCATAAAAAAACCAAATAAATAATGTATGTTAGTTCACTGGTTCGCCTGTATATAATATTACATACTCATTTTTAATTTCTAAAAGGTTTTTTTAGAACATCATTCAGTTAAAATTATTAGGTCGCAAAATATCTCTTCGATTCTTAAAAATTGAATTTTAATTCAATATGATTTTTATAAACAAAATGTTTCGTTTTCTGTTTAGTGCACTCTGCTATTAAAAGTATTGTATTATAGTATTTAAACATATTTTAAACCAATTTCTAAAAGAGAGGTTCTATTTTCGACCAGTATATTGCTTTGTTGTTTTGTTGCCGCAGAATAGTTAGACTTTTGGTAATGGTACTGCCGTGTAGGTGGATTTCCTGTAGACGGAATCTTTAACACATTTCCGTTGCGATTTATTAGAACAATAAAGTAAGCTAGAATTTTCCTCTTCTTTCATATCAAATATGATTGAATAGTGGATATTAATTAAATGGTCTAAAAATTCTTATATAATGAAAGTGTCTTCGACATATCTTAACCAAAATCTAGATTTATATCTTGCAGCCTCGATGGCATGATTTTCCCAATCACTCCATGTAAATAGGACTGATTCCAGAAAGACCATCATCTTGAGTGTAAAACTTATCTTTAATCTGAAAATAAAATTTACGTAGGCAGCACCCCCATAAAACCATTCAACGATAGCTAAGTTTTTTTTGAACAAGGCAGTGATTTTCGCCAAGCTTGGCTTTAATGATTGGCAGCGTCTCTTTCAGTAAAACAACACAACAAAACATTCATATAGAGGCTTTCTGCATCAAGGCTTACAATTGATTTTCTGGATCTATAAAGACAACATTTACCAAATACCTAGAATTTTTAGCAAAATAAGTATTCTTATTTTTGCAGTGGCTGGGTGATCTGAAACAAGTTCAGGTAGTTCGCTGCGCGTTGAGTATCTGGAATTTGTAATTGATAGTACTGCTTTATAATTCTTAAGTTGATCCCAAATGTGAAAGCTTGCTCTGATGAGGTGTGAGTACTTTCAGATTTTTTTGTTTTATATGGTTCATCAACCATGAAATATTTTATTCGGGGAAGGCCCTGTCTGCCATAAGGCAAGCACCTTATTAAATCAGACTTTGACAGGTCTAATGAATTTTATAGTCTGGTGGATCAGTCTTTCCTTTTGATGTCCAAATATGGTGTGCATGCCCAAGAGACACATTTTACAAGCGGATTTTATAGATATTAAAAAATTTGACCTTAAGCAAGAAATGGTGAAAAATACCCCTAATGATTCAAGTAAACATTTAAACCTTATGGCGCGGCGTTCCTGCCTGGACATCAAATCTGACATCGCTATATTAGGTACCGTCCGTATTAGTAAATTTATAATTTTATGTTATGCCCATAAGGTTAGAATATTTGGCAGGGTCAACAATGGTTATGATACTAGTGGGTTTGAATATGTATAAGTTCTGACGAATTGCTTATCAGTGGTACGATAGCGCAATTGGTTTGAGCGATAGACTAGTGATCCAGAGGTGCGGGTTCGATCTCCGCTCTTACCATAATTTTTGCTCTTGATTATAAATATTTCTAAAAATATATAGATTAAAATGCATTAGTTGTCACTGGTTCAATATGCTTCGAAAAACGCCCGTATCAAAATCTCGTAAGGAAAGCAAAAATTGGGTCCATATTTTTCTTACAATGTCTTACAATTTTTTTGGTGGAAGATCTTTAGTCTGTACTACAGATACCGTATACCCAGACTTATTAAAGATGTTTGATAGATTATGTCACTTACTGCTTGTAAAGGGACTCTCCAACATCGGCATTGTTCGAAAAGCGTATAGTCATACTTGTTCAATCATATGCAGTTTGTGGTTGTTGGCGAATAAATTTCTCGCGAGGTGTAGGTAACTTCAGGTGTACCTCCAGAAACAGTTTTATTTTCACAAGGACCACTTTTATTTTTACTTTTTATAAGCGATATAGAGTCCTGTATCAGAGATTCGAATTTGCTTTTATATGTCGACGATTTAAAATTTTATAGTAATATCAAATCTCAAAATAACTACCTTCAAACAGATCTAAAACTTGACTGGTTCATATCAAATTGATTAACACGGAGAAATGTAAAGCAATTCGATTTGTTCGATGGGGAATGCCATAATAGACACGACCATCAATGATCTAGTCCTAGTTTTCTTTAGTTTTCTTTCTTTTAATTTGCACATTGAGAAAGTGTTACTAAAAAAGTGTTTCGACTATTGGGAATTATTTAACGACATACTAAATTTCTAAATGACACCAAAGCTATAACTTAGGTATACAATAGCCTAGTTAGAAGTATTTTAGAACATTGCTCCCTAATATGGTGTTGTTTTTTAGGGGTTTAATAGTAATATGATTGAAAGAGGTCAAGAAAGTTGCAAAATATCTTTCCTTTAAACATAATTTTCTCTATCAAGTCCTAACATATCATATTACATTTTTACTTTACGGCACGGAGACCTTGGATCATTGAACTAGAGTTGCCATGCTTATAACAAAAAAATAAATAAACGTATTAATTGGTTGACCGCCTAGAATAAGCCATGTTCTATACAAGTAATGTAATGTAAAAGGCACCTAATTGACCAAGCTGCCGTGGGTCTAATACGTCAACTCCCCATAGTTACTACAGAATTTAACATACAGAATCAAATATCATGCATATTACATTTGGCAGTGTCTCGTTTTAATGCTTATTTCTTCAATACTTAGTTGAAAATGCTAGTATAGAATTTACCTAAATCATCATAAAAGCAAGTCATTTACTTTTTATACATACATTTTAAGCAAATATAAAATATTCATTCGGTAATTAGTCATAAATTATCCATGTAATTTATTATAATAAATTAGAAGAACTAAATGAATTATAGTATAAAAGATATTTAAATAAGGAAGTAGGTAATAAAATAAAATAACTACTTTTAACAACAACTAATAAATCTGGTAACTATTACTCACTAATGTTTTATTATTTAAAATTGTATAACTAAAATTTTTTTATTTTATTAGTATTAATACAGCATCCGGTCTGATAAGAGGAAATTATGGTAATCGTGAAAAAATCACCCTATTAGGTTTTCAAATAAATTTACGTTTTAGGGCCCCTAGATGACGAAAAATATGTTTTCCAATTTCTGGCGGTATGTTTGCAGCATAGTTACTCGATTAACTTCAAATTTTGGGGGTATGGTAAAAAGCATTTCTGAACAAATTGGCGGCCTACTAAAATCATTGCAAAAAATACCTTAAGGCCTAAGTATGGTAGGCAAAGTATGATATAGGGATGAGTTGGTAAAATTTTTGTACGAACTTAAGGAATCGGAACAAAATGGCGGCTTAACAAAAGGTGTAAAAAATTAGTATGAAAAAATTAGCTATTCAATTGATCTCAAATACTGCACCAAAAAAAAAGTTCGGTACAAGGATGAAGTGGTAAACTTTTGGTACGAAGCGGAACAAAATGACGACTCAATAAAATGTTTAGAAAATCAGTATGAAAAAGTACTTTTCGAATTAGTTTACAATTTAGCAAATAAGTCAGCTATGGCATGCGGATGAAGTGGTGAGACTTTAATCCGAATGCAATAGGGCTGAACAAAATGGCTGCCTAAAAAATTATTAAAAATTCTCAATCAAGTCAATTCCAATTGACTTAAAAGTTGCACAAAAGGAAAGTGTGATACAGGGATCGACCGGTAAAGTTTTGGTACGAACCTGATATGGCATCTGATATCAACATCAAAACTTATTATTGAATTGATTTCAAATTTCTCTAAAAATGAGATGTTATATATGCTTAAAAAATTAACGTAGTGTGACATAGGGAGAAACTGGTAAAATATTCGTACGAATTTAATATCGCGAAACAATATGACGACCTATTACAATATTTAAAATACAGAAATAAAGAAAGTGGCTATGCTTGATGAAAGCAAATATTCATATAGAAAGAAGTTCCGAGTAAAGCTTTTACCGATTTTTTGCACCTACATTATTTTGAATAAGAGAAAAATATGCTACATATTGACAAATTAATAACTGGTTTTAAAAACGTAAACTCTAATAGCAAAAATCAGTTTAACAATATTCATAAATAAAGCAATCATTATACTTTTATCCCCCATACCTATCTAAACATGTTTTCTATACTAACTAATAAAATTGTTCTATTAATTTATTTTTACTGTTTCAGGTAAGGCGTCACTGTAAATTAAGTACTTAACTACACACTCTCAATAAGGTATGTATTTAATAAGCACTAGTTAATCTTTTTCAAAAATTCGGCTACCACAAATGCATAGAAACCCAAAATTTACATTTACGCCTTAGAAATCATTTATCAGTTTTTGATAGGTGTTTCACGTGGGTTTGTTGGAATTATGATTTAATGTCGGCGTGAAATCCGACAATCCAAACAAAAATATTAAATTTGCTAATTCTTTGTATGCAATAACAAATAAGATAAATAAGTTTATTAAACGAAATTTAAAACAATATTTTTCTATTTTGTTTCTATGTAGCTTCTTGTTCTAAAAGGAAAACCGTTAAAAATACATTAGTTGTCACTGGTTCAACATTCTTCGAACAAAAAATTGTTATTTGATAAAAAAGGCGTAAAGATGGATCAGGTTATTGTGTATCTATTTAATTTTTTTCACTTAAAAATAGTTGTATCTCAGTTTTTAGGTTTCTGAATATTTATTTGGTGCAAAACAATTAAAAATACATTAGTTGTCACTTGTTCAATATTCTTCGACAGCGCCCGTATCAAAATCTCGTAAGGAACGCAAAAATTGGAATCATATTTTTCTTACAGCGTCTTACAATATTTTTCTGACTTCACATGAAGTTTAAAATATGGGTCAGATTATTCGCGTTATTCGCGCATTTCCTTAACGCATTTTTTTAAAATACGCTGACTTAATTGGTGCTGTTCCCATAAGGAGCTACAAGTAATTCAGTGAATTTTTAAAACGCGCGATAAACGCTCATCAAATTACACAGATCTAAGATTCTGGAAAAAAATAGCAAATCAATTTTCCATTATTATAGGTCAGAAAAAAGTTTTAGCGAAAGGAAACTAAATCACAAAAGGTTTTATTAAAGGAAGCTGCAAATCTAATTATATTGGATTTAGTTCACTGTAAGAATCAAAGTAACTAACAATTCTAAATTCACCCTATTGGTATACAGTTTATTTATAAATCTATCTCTTGATCTAAGTGGATAGGAACACACTTGCTATCAATTTTATTTTTGTACTCTCGATTGTATTAAAATATATCAGTAATGGGTGGGGATTACTTACCAAAAGTGACCATCTAAGTGACCTTAAATACCGGGTCACTTCCCAAAATGACGGGACATTTACTTATAAGTGCCCGAAACGAACTAAAATAGCAGGTCATTTACTTTTATAAGTGACTGATTTATAAATGACTGTAAAAAAGCATTAAATGTCTTTTTTATTTAACAGATCTACTTTGTTTGGTATCAGCTGAGAATCTAAGACCTTTTAAGCATACTTTTGAACGTTTTTATAAATGACCATAAGTGACCGAGCCATAAATGTCGTAAGTGACCAATTTATAAATTACCGGTCATGTGCCAACACTAAAATATATTTAAACATATTTTTAAGAATGCTTTCAAAAATACTATTATACACTGTCCACCCAATTAAAATAGCCGCTTTTTTTACAGTTTAATAACTTTTTTGGTTTTGTTTTGGTCTGTCTGTCGATCTGTCTTTCAGTCTATCTGTTCGAGGCATTACTAATTCTCTTTTGGCCAAAAATTAAGGGTCATATAAGAATGACCTGGTAACATTTTCGCAAAAATCCATTATGGCGAAACAAAGTGGCGGCCTAGTACAAATGTTGCTAAAAAACTACTTATCCAATGTACCTCAAATTTTGCACTAAAATCAAGTATTATATAAGAATCAACTGGTAAACTGGTACGAATCCAAGATGGAGAAATAAAATGGCGGCTTGATAAAATAATTAAAAATTCAGCCTGAAAAACTACTTAATCAATGGTTTTAAATTTTGTGCAATAATTAATTGTAGTACAAAGATACCCTCCCTCCCAGGTTTGTAATAATAATAACGTTTAAGAATCCCTAGATGCCAAAGCATATGTTTTCAATGCGATCGGTCTATCGGTCTGCCATTTCACAACATAGTTCAAAAATTACTTACCCGATTGACTTTAAATTGTCCTCAAAAATTAAGGGTCGTGTGGTGATGACTAGTAATATTTTTGAAAAAATCCAATATGGCGGAACAAGATGAAACGTTAACAAAATTATTCTGAAAAACTAATTAACCAATATTATTTAAATCATCTTGCACAAAAATCAAATGTTACACAGAAATGCACTATTAAAATTTTGGTATGAATCCAAGATAGCAAAACAAAATGGCGGTGTAATAAAATATTTAAATAATCAACCTGAAACACTACTTATTAGATTAATTTAAAATTTTGTGCAAGCATTAAGTGTCATGAAGAAATAAACTTGTAAAGTTGTGGCCCAAATTCAAGATCGAAGAATCTTAAATAAATAAAAAAATCTTAAAAAAATCAATGTAAAACTACTTATTCAATTTATTTTAAATTCCTAAATTAAAAATTAAATTCACTATTCCTAATAAAAAGAAATATTTACAAGGCAAGTTCTGGGTAAAGGAAATTTACCGATTTTTTTATCTTGTATCCGACTTTTTTTTCATAAGTAATCATTTGAATTAATGATACAAAAAGATTCAGGTAAAAAAATAAAAGAATATAACAAATTAAAATTTACAACGACGCCTTATGAATATGACTTCCCTCATTGTTTACCATTTTTTGTAGTCTATGGTTTTATGAATGGGAATTTTTTTACCAACATTCGATGATCGTGGCTCTAAGCTGATCAACCCTGGTGTTTAAATGAACCATATTTTTTATAATTCCCAAATACTTTAGTCACTAGGTTTAGGTCCAGGCTGTTAGATTCAATAAAATTTGCACAATTCTCACCTAAATAATTTTATTGATTGTTGTTCCTATTCTGGTAACATGTATGATAAAATGTCCTTCTGGTAACACTCAGATCTAGTTTTATCTTCCACAAAGAAAATATCTGTTTTTCCTTTAACTGACAGATACAAAAAATGTCAGGGAATTAAAAAGTTTTCTAGCTGTATATTACCTTTTTGTCAATATTTGAATACAATCGGTTATTCTCGGGGTTCTTAGGCTGCCGTAAAGTAAATAATTTCTCATCGAGACAAATTGGCTCGTTGCAAATGAAACCTGGTTGTGAAAGAAAAAGATCATCGTGAACCGCGAATAAATTACAAACAGCACGTGCAGAGAATTGTTGAAGTCTTGCAGAAAAGAGAATAGTAAGCTGTGGATTTTTTTCAAATAACCTCAATTAAAAGTACATCTGTTAAAGGCGTTTTGAAATTAGATCTTAACCAGAAAGTGTTCAAAAAGATTTACTGTCAAAAAATTATTCCGATTGTTAAAGATAAGAAGGTACAAAGATAAGAGCTTTTGCAGAGATTTTGATTGAGCATCTTGTAAATCGAATATGATGAGAAAAGATTGCTTTAGAGTAGCATAACAGAATTTGTATTTAATATTGAGAAAACTGTAACAAACCGCTCGAGAATATTTTAATTTGCAGACAACAATTTTTTGCATCCGTTATGAGAACTATTGGCATGTCTCGTTCGAGTAAAAGCACGACTTTTTTGGTGAAAGATAAAATCAATTTTAAGGTTTTGCAAAGAAACATTTTGTCATACACCTTACCCAAAATTGAGGAAATTACTAATAATAACAATTATACATTTCAATAGAGCGGTACACTTACGCATTTATGAAGGAGCACATTAAAATATTTACCTAAGAATTGTGCTGATTTTAGTGAACCGCAGAATTAGCCACCTAACCCTCCGGACTTAAACTTAGTTGACTATAGCATTTGGGGTTTACAAAAAAAATATTGAATCATTTTAATATCACGGTTGAGGAGATCAAGGCTATCACAGAGCGTTGACAAGAGTTTTTTCAAGATGCTAGTGCCGCATCTATATAGCAAAGGCGTACGTAGGAGAGGGCAGGAGGAAGTGAAGAAAGAGCAAAGTTTTATGTATAAGGCATTTTTGTAAATCTTTTAATTTAATATAGTGCTTCGTTTTTTTTATCTGAATCCGGTGATATTATTGACGAATATTTTGAGTTGCCACAGTTCAAAAAGATTACATTTTTCCAGAAAATGCTAAATAATACTATTCAATTTAGCGAGTGTCAAAAATGAATTTACATTTATACAACAAACACGAAAATTTATTTATAATTATATTTATATTATATTTTTGGTCCACCACGTATCATTTAGAAATAAAAACTAAAACGGCGTTGAGAGATGTCCTATGCATTTTACATCAAAAATTTATTTAAATCCCATGAAAACTAAAGAAGTTAACGAGGTGAAAAAAGAAGATACTTCAATTTGTTCCACAGTGTAGTTTACTGAAAACAGTAGATCCCACTTTAACTATAATTTTAGATAATACATGTAAATATATACTCTCTATATACCTATTATATGGTATTCATAGTGTGAAATTATTGTTATATAAAATGAAATGTGAAATATCTGTAACGGGGCATTATTATCTCACCTTTGTGTAATTGGTGATATAATTTATTTAAATTTGGTTTTCATTCCGGCTTTACTTTCATAAATGTTGATAAGTCGTCCAATATTAATTAATGATTCTGCTTTTTTGCAACACGGAAATATAACAATTTACCTTAAAAGGTAAAATATATTATAATTTTATCCAACTGTGGTTTTATGTAATATAATGTATGTTCTTTAAATAAATATAAATAGCTACGACTACTCATTACAATCGCAAGAAAATTTAAAATCAGGAGTTTTTCCAATATTTAATGAAACTGTCTACACTTAACCCGTTATTATTGTTCTCCCAAGCCAATTTTTTAGGTTTTTTTTTGAATAGCCAGAATTTTATTGTGATTTGTAAAAAACTTATGGTAAAATAATTCTTAAGCCCGGACTGAAAAAAAGCTGTTTAGGTGAGCTGAGACCCCACGAAATGTCTCGGGATTAAACATTGCGCCAACAAGGTAAGAGGATGCGGCATTGCGTATACATCTGAACGGGGCACACGAGCAAGAGACATGAGCTTCCATTCGGACCGCTCACTCCATGAATACTCGTAGTACGCGTTTGAATATGGCGGATGAAATTCTGGCAGCAGCTGGCGCTAGTTTTTGTGTTATTCAGTTTAATTTATGAGTTGTCCGAGGAAGAGACCGGCCACTTCAAGAATTTTACCAGAAATTTTCTTCTGATGCTATAGATCTATTATTTCCAAACACTGTTCTCGCGTGAAATCCATCGTCGTGTCCGTCGGATTTGCCTATGTTCAAACTATGAACTCACGTTCACCGTCTTTCGCTCTTGCCTTCCACACTGAGCACGTCTGAGCGCGTTCTCCTCATGCGCTCACTTTGATGTACCGACAAAATCTGGATCGGACTAAGCTTGTTCGACGCACATTACTCAATCGTCCACATCTGAATGCTCATTCGCGCTCGGCTTGCTCATTCGACTCGAATGCTCAGATGGATATACAGCTTTAGACCGATCGATTCGTGCAGCAGACATTACGAGGGTTTCAGTACGCCGTATCTGGCTTAGCGTCCATATTCGCTGCTTGAAAGAGTTTGATAAGAAAAAAAGGGCTGTGTACACGAGTATGTTCCCCTCAGTGCTACCTGCAAATAAGTACATCAAATAATGTTACCCATTCTGTTTAAAGATTGTCGAAAAACGCTAAAGAAGGTTTAACACGGAAACAGGTTAGATTACAATATACGATATACATATATAATAAAAAGCAATCAGTAAAATAAAATTTTTATAGTAACGAAAGACAAATACAAAGGCTAACGAACACTAAAATTACGTTTTATATAATTTTCTCTGCCAGAAGTAGCTGATTTCTATAAAGGCATGATGGGATAGACAGAGTACTAGCTGAAGTTTTTAAAAGAGTAAAAACGACAATGAACGGGATTTTACCAAACTGACATGGTCTACCCAGCCACCGTATTAACTTATAGTTTGCTTATGCTAAATATATATCAATATACACATTTAAACTGCTATTAAAAATAAATAAAACAATGTAAAATTGGGGTGTAGTATAAATTGCTTAAATAATATAGTAAAAAAAATTATTTTTTATTTCGTTCAAGAAATAAAATGGTCCATTTACATTTTGTCTAGTATGACAAGCGAAAACCACACAATGGTTTGGTTAATTAATGAATATAATATACTCTATTGAAGCAAAGTAGACAAATTAAAAATATTTTGGAGCGGAATTATACTTCCGCACTATTTTATAAGAAATGTTTACATTATCTATTTCGCCACATATATAATTATAAATAATGGTTACTATACTTCACAAAGTGGTCCACGCTGGTTTGATTTTAGTATAGCGCATTTGCAAAAATTAAGGGGATTGTTACTTTATGTTCATTTTTGTATTTGTTTACCTAAATTGATAGTCACTTAACCTTTAATTTTAAATATGCATAATTTGAAGTATGGGCCCCCTATATAGAGGCGGAATATGGGCCGGGCCCATATTATGCATATTTTTTTTCAGATACCATGCCTGGCTCACCTGCCAATCGGTGTTTGTAAGAATGTAAGAAAGACCTAGAATTTGGGACCAGAATAATGTAAAAGACTTTGCAGAGATTTGTAAACTAATCTAAGATCGTAGATCCTTTTGCCGATATTGCGAATACTATATTAGAAAGGAAAAATGTCTTGGGGAAAAATATAGATGAAGAGTCACTAGAGTATATACTAAAACAATTTTACAAACATTTTACAAAAAATTACAAGGCAAGATCAAATAGCAATGCATTGGCATTTACAAACGGCATATCTTATTCATTTAAAAATGAAAAGACATCGTGCCATATTGTCTGTACGTGTCGGCCAACTGGCACTGGCATCATTTGCCCAAGTTTTGGACTTTTCAAAAATACCGTTAAATTTTTTTTCGATAGTTTTATAAGTTAATACGAAAAACATAATTTGAGACCAAATCCAATTTTCAACATAGACAAGAAAGTTATTGGTAAAAAAGGCAAAAGCCAAACCGCTCCAAATACCTCAGCAAAGGGATGATAGTCGATTACTTTGATTGTAACCATGACTGCTGGAAGACGTTAAATACTTGCTAAAACTTTACAAAATTACATTATTACATGCAAAAGGTATTCTAGTTTTCAATCTACTTACATCATTTCAGATCCTCAAAGCATTTGGGGAGATATGTCCAAATTTCCGTGCTCATATCGGGTTAAAACTTTCAACTTGTCAAAATGCCTTTTCAAACATCGCGTCCCTAAGGCTAATTTTTTTGAAACTCAATTTTGCCTCATTTCTGAACCAGATTTTGAAATTTATTTCCTCCTCCCTGATCGGGGGATGTACCTCAACGTACAACTAAGTTACTTTTTTTAATTTACTTCACGATTTAAATATGTTAAAGCGTCTTAATTTTATCGCAGAAACTATCTCGCAGAAGATTTAAAATGGCGCCATTCCGCTATTTTCATTTTTACTTTCCTCATAAAAGGGGAATATTGTAATCGTAAAATAATAACCCTCCGAAAATTTTTCAGATCTTTACGTTTCAAGGTCCCTAGATGCCGAAAATAAAAATCCAATGTGGCAAAACAAAATGGCGGTGTAGAAAAATGTTTAAAAATTAAGCCTTAAAAAATTCTTAAAGAACTGATTTCAAATTGTGTGCCAAAAATAATTGTGGTATACAGATGAACTAGTGAAACTGAGATACTAATTCAAGATGACGAAACAAAATGGCGGCTAAATGAAATAATTGTAATTTTAGCGTCCCAAGATGCCAAAAAGTATGTTTTGTCAATTCTGTCGGTCCGTCTGTTGGTTTTTCTATCTGTCTGCCAGTTCACGGCATAGCTTAAAAACTACTTATCAGAGCGACACATTTTGGTCAAATATTAAGGATTATATGGGGATGACCTTGTAATATTTTGATAAAAATCCAATAGGTCAGAATAAGATGGCGGACTAGTGAAACGCTAGAGAAAATATTACTGAAAAATCAATTATCCACATTTAGCACAAAAATCAAGTCTTATATAGGAATGAATATTTTGGTATAAATATAAAATAAAAAAACAAAATGGCATCCTTTGAAAATATTTAAAAAATCAGCCTGAAAATACTACTTATTAGACTAATTTCAAATTTTGTGCAAGCATTAACTGTGAAATTTTTAAAAAAGCCACGTAACAAAAATCTTGTTGAATTAATTTTGTAAAAAAAATAAATGTGATATAGGGATAAACTGGTACGAATTCAACATGACGTCGCAAAATGGCGGTGTGTGTTAATATAGAAACTACTTATTGAATTTATTTTAAATTATGCCCAAAAATCAAGTGTGGCATAGGTAGCATATGATATAACAAAATGGCGACGAATAATATTTTAAAGTTAGTATATATATGTTACTACATGACTATGTACTGAACTATGTTGGGTCACCCTTCACTATTTGTAATAAATGGAAAGATTCATTGATTGAATTCATTGAGAATTGATTCATAACGAAGGAAGTTCCGGGTAAAGGAAATTTACCGATTTTTTTCAATATGCTTACTATGGGACCACACCAAATACCTCCTGAATATTTTATTTAAATTGATGAAACATTCATGTAATAATCGGTTTGCGTACATTAAAGTATTGAGAATTGAGAAATCCTTCTACTCTTTTTATAAATTAAAAAATCTTATTTACTACCACAGACCGTTTTTTTGGAAAAAAGTGGATTTGTAATTTATTAAAAAAATATCTTAAATTTTCACTGCTCTTGTGTGTGTGTTTTCTTTGGAAAGAAGTGCTGTTCGGATATATAGTGTAACGCCAAATTATTCCCAAACAAAGATACAATGCAGAAAAACGTATAGAAATTTACTAAATTGAACCCTTTGTTTTTATTAAACAACTTTTTCGAATTCCTCTCTTACCCTCGATTTTTTCCTCACTTGAGAAAATTGATATTTATTGTTGCACAGTATTTACCCATTTTTCTTTTTTTATGACGGTGAATTTGAATAGCATTCGTTATACTTTTTAACTAAATCTTAATTACTCGATTTTTTAATTTGATATATATAATGCATTACTTATTGAATATTATTATCTCTTAGTTTTAAAAGGAATTTGCGTTTAAGGCGAGTAAGAACTTTTTTGTTTGCTTTTTAAGAACATATCAAATTGCCATATTGCATTTGTTCCCAAATCTTTCTAGTTTATTTTTATAAAACCCTGATCATTGGACAAAAATTTATAACAAGAACCGCAAACAGACTGATAGACAAACAGAACGACGAAGATAAGGGAAATATTTTTCGGAACTTAGGGACCACAAATCGTGAATCATAAAAGTCCACGTAAAAAAGGCAACATGCATGACAGATAATATAAGAAGACGGTGATTTTACTAATTTCATTAAAAAAAAGTTTAAAAAAAGATACAATTATTGTAGACCAAGAGTCCAAGCTCATAACGTAAGAAGTGTAATAATTTCAGAAAAGAGCTTGAAATTTTAATAGAATCGATATGTACACGTTGTTCAGATGTTTATTTGGCGGTTATCAATTAAGCTGTTTTATGTATGTATGTATGTATGTATATCAAATAGTGTTAACTCAAGGATTTAAGCTAATATGGCACGTCTTATAAAAAACCAAATTCGTCTAGACTTTATAATGTATTGCCCGTGATGATGAGATCTTCTTAACTAATATTAAATTTTGTTTATAATGTATTTGCTTACCTATATATACTGTAAACTGCTATTTTTCAGTTGCATTAAGTCCGGTACCAAGTTATCCGAATATTACTAAATTAGCTTACTTGTATTATATTGTTACAGATCAGCCTGAAAAAGAATATTTTTTCTGCAGATCTTTGGTGGTTTGATTTTTGGAAAGCCGATTTTTTATATTAATATAGGTACCTTTTTAGAAAAGTTTTATTTAGAAGTTACCTGTACCTTTTGAAATTATCAAATTCAGTTTATTTTTTATTTCTTATAATATATTGAAAATATCTCGTCAAAGAAAATAAAAGACATATTTCTATTGGTAAATTTAATATTTATAATTGGCACACGAATTTTTAAGTGTTTATCCACCATATATACTAAGTGTTTTGCCTTTTTCTCTTGTCAGAATTTAAAGAGGATCATTTCCAGTATAGGTCAGTCATCTCTCTTCAAATTTGGTTTGACAGATATTCCACTAAAATGATTACCCAGGTTTTTGCTTAACTATTTACTAAACAGGTTATTTACCTAACTGGATTATATATTATTATGTGACCTCTAAATATTGGATAAACACGGGTTTATGATCTAAGAAATATAATAATCGGTTTGAAAGGTTGTTTGATTGGCGGTGAAGTTTTAATGTAGAATTTGAAAGAGTGGTGAACCCATTCAATCAAAATTTGACTTCTAGGTTTTCGCTCAACCCTAGAAATAATTCGATAAAAGGCTTCTATATACACTTTTTTTCTAACTGTTATTCGTCCGAATAAATTAAAATATTATTTAGTAAAATTCAAAACTCATTTTCATCAATTGCCCTAGCAGATCCAGCTACTTACATAACAGTGTTTAAGCATCTCCTATATTTATTAATAACGTGGAATACTATATGTTTTATCAGCACAATTCCGATGTACCTATGTGTAAATTAATTTGTATAAGGGTTATTTTAAATAAAAACAATAGATGTAATAATATAAAAGTGTTTTTTGTTCGCAATGGAATGATTAAAAGGAAGAACTTTGCTTAAGGGAGAATTGCGCTGCAAAAATACAAAGACATGAGTACGATTTACCATTTCAAATTTTGCAGTTACGTAGACAAAGGATCAATGTAAGGTGGTAAAGAGCCATTTTGTGGAAAAAAATTATATGCGAAGGCATGTGCGTCAAAAAGTGGTCAAAAAATGGTCGAAAATGGACAAATCTACTTTTATTTTATAACTCTAGATTTGATTTTTTCATAAGAATTCGCATTTAGCGCCCAACTATACATATTTCCCTATTAAAATCACATTGAAGCTAATACATATTTCTTATAGTTTTAAAATAATATTGCAGCGGCGGAAGGCTTAAGCTAATTTTCTGATTGCTATTATATAAGCTATTAAATATTGCTTACCCGTTAGTTTTATATTAATTTCTATAAATTTCTGGGATCGGTTGTTAGATCAGTTGTCAGAACATGAAAAATCACACAATTAGAAACAGAGAGATTTATGTATTTTAAGTCTATTAAAGTGAAAATTGAAATAATCTCAAAATGCTTGCTTTGGAGAAACCTTTATACTACATTCTATTAAGAATTAGACAGACTAGCGAAAATCCGTACTCATAACCATTTTCTTAAGAAACCTACTTCAGAAAATCTACAGGCTATCGCATAATTCTCGAAGCTAAAAATGCCTTCAATACGGGTATAAAAGACAAACTTCTTTCTGAAAGAAGTTTTACAGCTTTTTTGGACAATTTATTAAAACATTAATATATATATATATATATATATATATATATATATATATATATATATATATATATATATAATAGACTATTATGACTGGAGAGTTCTTATTCCCGACATACGAGAATATTATTGTACTAAGCGTACAACACTTGTGCAGATTCAAACTTAATATTTTGTTAAATGCTTTGTCGTTGGGAGTACCAAGTAATGTAAAATTTAACAAATCAGCTTGAAAAAGCCGAATATTTGTGGCACGATTAATTTTACCAAAATAATTGGCATACAAATTTTTAAGGATTTAGCCACGATATATATTAAGAAATTTTGTCCCATACGTGTTTTGACTTTTTCTCTTGTCAGAATTTGAAGAGGATCATTTCCAGTAGAGATCATCTCTGTCTTGTTTTGACAGACATTGCACTAAAATGATTACGCAGATTTTTCCTTATCTATTTACTATACAGGATATTTACCTAAATATATTATATATTATTATGTGAACTGTAAAAGCGAAAATTGCATAAACACAAATTTATGTTCTAAGAAATAGAATTATCGGTTAGAAAGATTGTTCACCGTGAAGTTTTATTGTATAAATTAATTAATTCAATCAAAATTTGGCCTATAGCTTTTCGCTGAACCTGGAGATAATTCGATAAATATATATATATATATATATATATATATATATATATATACTTATTTTCTAACTGTTATTTATGCGAATAAAATAAAATAGTAATTAGCAAAATTCAAAACTTATTTTCATCATGACTAAAATCCAGTTATCTACATGATAGTGTTTAAACATTATTTATATTTATTAATAACGTGGAATATTATCTGTTTTATCAGTACAATTTAGTTGTACCCAGGTGCAAATTAATACAATAAGCGTTATTTTAACTAAAAACAATAGATGATGGTTTCATAATAAAAAGTGTTTTTATTTGCAATGGAAAGATTAAAAAGATGAATTTGGATAAGCTAATTTGCTAATTACTATTTTAAAAGTACTAAATATTTGTTACCCGTTAGTTTTATATTCATTTCTATAAATTTCTGGAATCGGTTCTCAGGACATAAAACATTATACAATTAGAAACAGAGAGTTTTACGGATTATGGGTCCACTAAAGTGTAAATTGAAATACACGGACGAATTCAGTAGGGAAGACTTTTGAATAAGCTAAGAAAATACAATATTTTTAGCTTCGAAGAAAACTTTTTACGACATTCTATTAAGACTTCAAAATGTCCCAAAAATAAACCTTGGTTTTCAAAATCCTGCGATAATGCCAGACTAGTGAAAATTCGTACTCATATCAATTTTCTTAAGAACCCTATTTCAGAAAATCTATAGGCTAAAAAAGAAGCTCGAAACCATTACAATCGCATAATTAGCGAAGCCAAAATTGCCTTCAATACACGCATAAATGGCGTAGCCTTTTGGTCGCTTGCCAAAAATGTTAATCAAAACTTCTGCAAGAGCTGCTTTCCACCCCTTACTTCTGGCAATGAAATCATCTGCACGTCTAAAGCAAAAGCTGCGCTTTTTGCAATACAAATTCGCAAATTCTACTTTAGTCCCTCCTCTTCAAGTATCTCCTTCCATCAGTATCAGTTTTGCCACAAAATATACGCGAAATTACAGGTTTAAAAGCATCAAGTCTGGCATGACGCACTTCTTAACAAACTTCCTGCCTATGGTATTTCTCCAAAGCTTTCTACCTGGATTGCCAGTTTTCTTTCCTATAAAAGTATTTCTGTAGTGGTTGACTGCCATTCATCAAACTTTTACCAAATTAGCGCAGGCGTTCCACAGGGCACTTAAGCTATTCCTCCTAATCATTAATGATGTACTTTCTTCTACCTGCAATCCTATTCACGGCCATGCTGGCGATAGCACACTCCATTCCAACATACAATTTCCCAAACTTGTCTCCAAGACTGAAATTAATAATAGGCGTAGAGTAATAACTTTATCCCTAACAGAGGATCTAATTAAAATCATAGAATGTTGAGCAAAGAACCTTGTCTAGTTTAATGCCACTGCCACTAAGACACAATCTTGCTTGATTATGTTCTGAATGAATTATCGTCCATTAGGGCTTCCTTAGTCATTCCTGCCAGGAAGATATGAGCATCAACCCTCATGTATTCGTTCACCGCCCAGCTGCAAAGATCAAGGACCTCCCACTTTGTTTGCTATTTATTGCCAGTGTGTCCCGATTATGGAATGTGTTGCCAGCAAACACCTTTCCTTCTGCTCCTAATCTGTAAGTCTTTAACGTTACCGGAATTTTGATATACATACGCAAACCCTATGACAATACGATATTATGGTGCCCAATCGTGTATGTCTTATACAGGGTATGTAACTGTTTTGACTTAGATTTGGTATACATACATAAACCCGATGAAAATATATTATCATGGTATCCATTTGAGAACAGGGTGCGTGAAAGTAATGCTAAACAGTACAAAACATTTCACGTTACCGGAATTTTGGTATACATAGAGTAGAATGGGACAAAATTACGCACGGGGCAAAAGTCCACTCTTACCCCATCTATGTGGACTTTTGCCCCATATCTTTTCGAACTTTTGCCCCATGATTCTTTTCTAAGACTATTTGAAAGTCTCCAAATATTTGTTTTTGTTTTCAGAAACTATAAAAGGAAATCAAGAGAAAAAACTTTGCACTAATGAGATAGTGAATGCGGCCAGAGGTCTTATACGTGATGGTCATTCCATAAGATCAGCTGCTGCAGAGCTTCATGTACACGAATCAACTTTGCGTAAAAGGCTGCGTTACGTTCACGGTGCAAAATGTTTCGGAAGGTGCCGACCAGTTTTTAAGAAGGAATTGGAGTTTTTGCTAATTAAACACTGCAAAGACATGGATGAAAGATTTTATGGTCTGACTGAAATCGTTAAGAACACTAGCTTACTAATATGCATCCTTGAACAACGTGGATCATCCATTTGACGATAGAAAAATGGCTGGCATAGACTGGGCATATAATTTCGTTGAAAGATATGGCTTATCATTAAGAACGCTAAATCCAACCTATTTGGCACGAATGGGTTTCAATAAAACTCAGGTAGATCATTTTTTTGAAAACCCGGAAAAACTTTATAAATAGCACAAATTTCCCCCAGGGTCAGTTTACAATATGGACAAAAGTGGAATTTCCACTGTCCTTAATAAAGTTCCTAAAGTGGTTAGCACAAAAGAAAAAGCAAACAGATTCGAAAAATAAGTAGTTACCATTGAATGTGCAATAAGTGCCGCTGGAAGTTTTGTAGCTTCAGCCATTATATTTGCTCGAAAAAGGATGAAATGAGCTGATGGATGGTACACCTCCAGGGTCCCTGGGAATGTGTTCTGATTCGGGTTATACGTATACCAGCTTATTTATTGATTGGTTAAAGCATTTTCAACAACAAGTTCGAGTAGATAAGGATCACCCAGTTACTAATACTGGACAATGATTCCTCCCACAGCTCACTGCAAGATATAACATACTGCAAAGAAAATTTCATACATTTATTAACCATCCCACCTTATAGCAGCCACAGATTGCAACCCTTGGACCGGTGCTATTTTAAGCCTTTGAAGGTTTTCTATGCAGATGAATGTGATCGTTGGCTAACAAATAACCCAGGACGTTAGCAACGTTGTTTTACAATGGAGCGAGGAGTCAAATCATTCGAAACATTCCTCATGTTTCTAGCTAATCAACAAAAACATATTTACGGAAGATGACTTTCTCCCATCATCCTTTACAGAAAGGCATGAAAATGCTCAAGAAAATGTAGTAGAATTGAACGAGTCTTCAGAGTCTGATCCAGAGTTTTCAATTCCTTTATCAAAAGTACGTAGAATTATGGTAAATCAATGTATTCCCGAGAAACATCATATTATTCAAAATTCTCCTTCAAGCAAGTCAACAGAGAGTATTTCATTAGATGATCTATATCCTGCCTCTACATCTAGTGAGTCCACAAAACATTCTACCGCTTCGCAGAAGATCAAAAGGCCAGAATGGAAGAACAAAAGGTCAAAAGTCAGAATTTCTTTTAATCACTCCATTTAAAAGATAATTTAATTGCTGAAATGAATAGTAAATTACAAAAATCGAAAAAACATTCATGAAAGTCTTCGGAAAAGTAGTTTCAAAACGGGCAATGAAGATAAATAAAAGAAAAATCAGAAAGCTCAAAACAAAAAAGGAAAAAGGAAGACCAACGATACCGTTATCTGTGGTTGTGGAGAAGAATATGTAGAACCCAATAGAAGACTGGATCAAATGTAGGAACTGTTGCAGATGGTGGAACGAAAAATGTACAGTCTATGAAAATAAAGGCCCATGCGATGTTTGTTAAATAGTAATGTCGGACATTTGCCCCATACAAAGTGGAATTTTGCCCCACTAGTGGGGCAAATCTCCGATTTTACATTCTTTCATTTTTTTAGAATTTGCGATCCTTTTGTTAATATATTTTGGGAAATACATATTTACTTTTTATAAATAAATGTTGCTTTATTTTTATAATGTTCACATAATGGATATATCCACATAAATTATGTGGTCTTAGGTGCGTCGTTTTGCCCCATGTTACTCTACACAAACCCAATGACAATATAATATTATGGTGTCCAATCGTGAATGACTTATACAAGGTGTTTGAAAAGTAATCCTAACAAAAACAAAATAAACATAAATGTAAAAGAATATTTTATAAAAATAGCTTTAATTTATCAACTATTGAACTAAAAAGTAAAATATAATTAAACTTACATAAACACAGAACTTCGAAAAATTTGAATAGTTTCTTAAATACTTGAGGCGCGAGATGTCATCACACTCGAAATAAAGCCTTAGGCCTTATTTCAATTATTCACATTTTTAAAAGTTTTGTGTTTATGCATTTATTTATTTATTTTAATTTATTTTTAACTTTTCAGTTCAATAGTAGCTAAAAAATAAAAGCTTTTTTTAAAAAATATTTTTCTTACATTTATTTTTTATCTTTTGCTTGCGGGAACGATTACCTTTCCGGTGTCTCGGCCAAGAAAAATGTATAGAACATTATTTAAAATAGATACAGTACTAAGATTAATAGGTCCAGATATATGAAGTCGTTAAGTAAGGCCTCTGCGCATTAACTCCATTTCTTGTAAGTGCAAAACAGGATGCAAAAGGCAATGTACCTGTCGAGAAGCGGGTATTATATTTTTAATTCTTTATGTCGAATGTCAGGGCAAAAGTTGTGAAAATTTCTAGAATATTAGCTATATCAGCAATGAGGAGGATGATGGTTTAGATATTGATTTTAAAAAATCTTTTGTGTGTAGAAATAAATAAAAAATTTTCTTTGTCTAGAAATCAATTAATAAAAAAAAATTCCCTAATTTCCCCCACACAAAAGTAGAAAAATATATTATTATAACTTTGGAGCGAAGAATATGCAAATTTTAGAGTAAATAATTACTAGAATAATTAGATCAATCCTGTTATACTGAAAAAAAAGTGTCTTTAAAAGTAAACAACGATTTACAAGCTAAATGTATTTGGCTATATGAAAATATTGATTTAGGCCTGTATTTCACGACTTTATATCTATTAATCCTACATAATTCAGTAAGGTCTCATTTTCAAGCGATTTTTACGTATTTTCGACCGACTTTGAATCACCATATATAACCAATATATGTAACCAAGTATTCAGTTCTGCGACTAGCCATTTTCTTTCATAAACAGACGGGACGGTGGCATGAATACTCCATTTTGAGAATCAGGATCGTCCCTAGACCTTTGCAGGAAAAGAAAAACCAACTGATGGAAAGAGAGAAAGGGAAACATGCATTTTTGTTTGGGTATATTGATAGTCACTTTGAAATGAAGCACAAGATCTGATTAAGTATTAATTAATGAATTACCATAACGCATATAACGCGAATACATTTTTAACTTTTTTTATTCTATTTCCATAAAAAGTAGGGTATTTTATTCTATTTCCATACAAAATAACTTCAAGTTCATCTTTTCATCTTCAACATATAACATAGAGCGGTGGCTCCTCAATCGACAGTGCCCCGCTACAATTGCTATGATTGAATTTATGATCTTTCTGTCCCGCGTTTATAACCACTCTGTTACATCTAGATGACTTTGCAATGAAATCTTTGGCGTGCTTACCACCTTCGAACTGGCCCCACTCTCGACGACGTTCTTGGTGTACCCATTCGTCGAGTGCAGTTCTTATCTGCTACCCAGTAACGCCTATAGCTGGTTTCTCGAACCACATATGGGCTAGCGGCTCAGAGTCAAGCAAGCTCATCTGCTTTCTCATTACCCTCAATTCTTCAATGCCCCTTCATTCAAACCAACTTCAGTCTCTTACTCCGCGCCAGCTGCTTCAGTCTGTCACTGCATTTCTGAACCATAACCGATCCCGCTATAGGTGGGTCCAGCGCCTTAACTGTTGCCTGTTTATGCGAACAGATGATAATCTTTTCATTGGCCTCTTCTATGACTTCCTTCATCGCTGCCATTGGCGTACAGCTGTGCCTGTAACACCGTAAAAATATTTTCCAAAGGGAAGCTGGACTCGGTTTGTCCGGCCCCTATATCCGAATAACATAATGCTCGAGAATTCCACCCTGTTTTTCTCCCAATCCTTTTTTATAACCCTTATGTCACCCCAGTCTGCCTGAAGGACGTTCAACTGTATAGGTAAAATTTTCATTTAAATGATCCCGCTAATTCATAAATATTTCTATTTCTAATTGTATAATGTTTAGGTTGATTTTTTGTCTGAAAAATGCCCTATGGTTATTATTTACTAATCTAGTACAAAACTGTAATCTAGTACTGTAAAATAGCATAATAATCAGAATTAATGCTGTGTGTTGCGGCCATTATTAATTTTCCTTATAAATGCAGTTTTAACGATTTTTATTGAAAAACTCGTTTTATATAGAATGAGCTATTTGAGTTCACGTAAATTGCAAATGTTGCCTTGATACGAATATTTTTGTAATTAAAATAAATATAGTAGTTTCATTGTATTACTCATGCATCAACGAGGTATGTAATTAGCGTTAATTACTATTATAAATAATTTCTGAACCTACTCGTTCCTCTCTATTTAAGTGTATAGGTAGGTTGATGGACCAAAGTTCTCCTTGAAATATGCATAATCGCATAATTCAATTACAAGTTTGACACAAAGAAATATTTAATTTAGAATTGTAAATTTTTTACGTCTTTTTTTTCCTACACTACAAAAGAATTTGATTATCCTATTTTTTCGTTAGGCCGAATACGATTTGTTACCAAGCCACAAAAAATAAGTCCGTTAAAAAACAAAACCAGTGTATTTTGCGAATCTCTAAAATCTGGGGAAAAATTTAAACTAAATTTTGTGCTGGAATTTGGAAGCTAAAATATATATGAAGCTAAAATATATATGCTTGGACATCAGACCCGTGGGTACAAGGACAGAGCTTTTTAAAGCACAAAGCGCATGTGGTATGGGAACTGATAGTATATTTGTTCTACCATGTATGAAGTAATGATTAATAGTCGAAAGTGTCACTCAATAATTTTACGCAAGTGTCGGTAAATTGCAATGGATAAAGATATTAAAGCATTTTATTTTCCCCATTTTTGTATGGAATCTCCAGTAGTGGGAGTAAATTGAAATGATACATTTTTGAGAAGACAATTTTTCGTCTTTGATTTCAAGCAAATTAATTGTATTCAATGTGTGTTTAGTTTTTGCTCTTATTATACATTTTTTAAAAAATGTCCTACTTCTTAAACCATTTTAGTGAATTAAGTGCAAAATATCCTAAGACCTAAGAACAGCTTTAGAAATTATATAGCAGGTAATACATTTAATTATCTAGTCATTATAAAAAAGTTTTAATTTTTTTTGCGATGTAGCATGCCCTTTGAACATTTTGATGTCAGTCTCTGAGTTTTATACTATACTATTCAAAGTTTTATTAAAAATGCGTTTGTCAGAAGCACGTGCCAATAGGATTTTTTAAAAGTTTATCTTTGAAAGAACTTACACAATATACAGGGTGTCCAGGAAAATGTAGGCAATATCTTAGGTATAGAAGAAACAATAATATTTCTAGGTTGTCATATAAAATTTTCCTCTAAATCGCTCACCATCCGTAGTTCCGTTTTTTAAACTTATGATGTGGACATTTTACGAACTGGCTATACACTTAGCAGGGGTAAATTCTTGAGTTCTACCTTTTTCGTTCAATAAACATACTGAATGTTTGAATTTATACATATACAACTTCAATAGTTTCTGAAAAAAAACTGAAAGATAGACTATTTTCGTCTTTGAAAGTTAATGATCAGATAATATATCGTTTTTACCTAAACGGCTAAAGGCAGACCTACATACAACTTCTTAAAAATTAATGACTTTGATGATGAGGTTATAGCTGAAGTAAAACAGACTAAATATTTAGGTATTCCTATTGATCAATATTTAAAGTGGCATAAACAAATAGGAAATGTTGTGCGGGAGATTAGGGGTTTGACACATAAATTCTATCTACTAAGAGAGTTTCTGAATGAAAAACTTTTAATTTCTATATATACAGCTTTAATTGAATCGTTAATTAAAAATGGTGTTGTGCTTTGGGTGGAGTTTATAAAACTCTACTGAATGATCTTAATATTGTACAAAATTATATTCTTAAAATTATTTATCAAAAACCCAGACTTTTTCACACGAATTTGTTATATTCAGAAAATATTTTGAATGTGAGATGTGTGTACATATTAAATTAGATGTTAATGTAATAATAAATGTAATTTTATGATAAAAAATTAAAAAAAAATCTTATCATGCATAGTTGAATGAAACCAGAAAATACATCTTTACCTCAGAGCAATAGTACTTTTAATTTAAAATCTATTAATTACTTGAGACTAAAATTATTTAATTATTTGCCACTTAATATTAAGAATTTGAATATTGATAGTAAGATATTTAACAGAAAATGTGCTTCATTTATATATTTGAATTATAATGCAGTGTTAGCACAGCTCTTTAGATTAGATGTACTGTTAAAGATACAAGGAATTCTTTAAAATTTATATTGGACAATTTTATTCATTTTTCTTTTGCTTTATTTATTTATAATTAAAAAAATATGTATATATTACTTTGGTTTAGTCTGAAATGTCGGGGATAATTTCTCTGTGATGTATACCACTCCTAGGAGGTGTAAATTATTACTATACTTAGGACAAGGGTTGTTTGTTATGCCAAGGATTAGAATAGATATTTATTTCGTATACATACAAAATTCTATTTATTGTAATACGTAATGAAACTTTGTTTTTTTTTGTATTATTTTTTTAATCACTATGGTATAGCGCATACGGGTATTTAATATATCTAGGTGCTATATAGCTTATTAGAATTATATTTAGATTAAGTTTGTAATTAAGTTTTAGTAAAAATTTCTACTGTTGATGAATAAACTTATATCAAACTTATATTGTATGTATGAGAAAAAAAAATAGAACATAACCTTAAACATTCAGTAAAAATTAGAATGGCTGTGAAACAAAAATGAGATAACGAGACTGTTCTTATTATCGCAAGTAATTGCAGGTAATGTTATAAGATTCAATTTGAAAAAGCTAGATTTCGTTTCCATTTTGGATATGTGTTTATCTGTTTCACGCATTGTTCTAGGCACCCTCTCAAGTACTTCGGCATTTCACATTCCATTACATCTACCTTATCGCAACTTCAACTTTTGAAAAACCCTGTATTTCGTCATATAATGTGGAAGTTGGATAGTGTGGGAAAGAGTGTCCAGTTTAGTGATTGAAACAGATGTGTATGTATCTCAAACATTTCGAAGAGAACTCCGTACTCTGTCTCTTTTTTGATGTCATATTATGTTTTGATCGGTGTGCATACTTAAATAATTTTTATTTTTTCTCGTGTAATAAAAAAACAAAATGTGAGGTTTAATACAGAGCTCCATGAAGGAGAAGAAACGACCTCTGAACCGAAATCAGTTGATTATTAACGAAAATAAGGGGTTTTGAAATTAGCAGTATAAATTGTTGATGCAATATATAAAAATATCGGCCAGTGCTGTACAAACAATTTGCTAAAGTTGTTTAATCGAATGATATACGATAAATATATTGCTGTATCTATTATAAGATAAGCAATATATTATTATGTATTGACATAAGATAGGAGCGACAAGAAACATCAAATATAATACTTTAGAAACATATTAGTCGGTTCACAGTTGTTAAACTAAACTCATAGCCGCCTATTGTTCGAACAAAGTAAATATTTTATGCTTATCATTATTTGCAAGCATTTTAGCAATAACAATACAGGTAATTGTAAATAATTGCTTTAATGTTTAGCACAAACTTACGTAATTCCTTACCTGATAGCACTGAAGATAATTTTAAAATACAGGAGATTTGCATAAATTAATCCGCTAGTAAAAAGTGGACTTAGAAATCGTGTTCATAATAGCTTTTTGACTCAACAATGTCATGCATGATACATTGTAACAAATTATTAGACATTTTTGTGATTAAAATAAAAAATGTTTAAAATAACATATGTTAATTTTGATTATATCCAGTAATCAAATGTCTATTTAGAATAAATTTGATTAACCCAACTAAAAAAGTAAACGAGATTAAAAATCGAGACAAATAGGGCTTGCTTTACGAAGGGAAAAATACTGAAAATGTAATGAAAGAGCGCTGGAGCATGAAATTAACCCGAAATAAAGTTGACATTGATAGATACAGATTTGCCTTTGAAAAAAAAAGATGATGTAAATTCGATCAAAGCCATGTCACTGTCAGATTGTCAGACGGTTGTCGAACGTTGCATATCTGTTTAAACTAGTTGTAGTTGATTTAATAATAATTGCCTGTATAACAGTTCGTTATAAGTACATATTGTAACTTTAGTATTCCAAATATGAACTATTACGAAATTTCTTTTCAAACGTTATTTTGTAACAGTTTTCTTAATTTGTGAATTAAAATTAACTTTTGACAACATAATTTGCGCATGTCCAGATTCGACGATTCCGGTAACATATTTTTCAGATGTTTCACTTTTTGGCCATAGCTATTCTTATCCCCACTCATAATTATATGATATATCCACCGAAGTCCAAAATTACGCTTTTCTATCGGTTATATGTTTAAAGCCACCGCTGTTGAAATCATAAGTAAATAAAAAAGTAAACGAAAACAAAACATAACTTAACCTAACCTATCGTAATATAAAAAGCTTCATAACTGTATTGAGCCTGATAGCTTCACGAAAAATAATTTCAAAGTATAAAGGCCGGAAAACGGGAAGATGCATGCATCAATATTATAAAAAACGAACAGTGACGATGGTTTTCCGTTGTATTTTTTGTGTTCTTTGTGTTTTTTTATTCATAAAATTATGTATATTTTTACGCAATGATTAAAGTAAATAAACATCTACTGCAAGTAAGTGTGACAAAAACGAAAATGTCTATCCTCTTTGTGGATTGTATACTGTCCTGTATTTGTATATGTATTTGCGTGATATTTTATAGATTTCTAGAGGCCTAATTATATAGTTTTTGAAACTCATAATAAATATTTTTATTTTCTAATATAGGCTGTGAAAAAGTGTCCAATAATTGTGATATTTCAGGCAATGCCCTGTGTAAGTCCTTCCTGACACAATTATTACATCTTATTCGATTCTGAAGAATATTAAGGTACAATCTGTGGTACAATTTTAAACCGATAGTAGGTATTACAAATGTTTGTTATATTAGAATATATATATATATATATATATATATATATATATATATATATATATATATATATATATATATAAATATATATATATATATATGTTTTACGACGGCACAATATAAATATATCATGTTAACAGCACTAGGAAAATAATGGAAAATACTAAAATTGTCGCAGAAGATATCGATATACATATATATCCTAATTTTACTAACTCTTGACACTAATTACGAAAACTTGCTACTTCCTGAAACCTGGAGAGGGAATTAGGAAATACCAATTGTATTCTTGAAAAAGCCTGTTTGAATTATTCGTTTTGTAAGGGAAATATTCTGTTTATTGATGCGATGAATAGGTGCGACCACTTACTGTTTTTATAACAAAGAAAAAAAAAACATTTTGAAATCATTTAAAAGCAAATGTCAAATTCTTGGTTCAAATTTAAGGACAACGGTGGAGATATTTAAAGGTCCTGAATAGTTACACGAAAACATCTTTGTAAACGGCATGGTTTATTTGCTTGAAATTTATAAAGCTCCAAAGAACGTTACATATACAAACGATTGGAAATACACTTGCTCTGCGAGAGTAGAGTAATGTTACAAAAGAGTCTGCTAACCTTATATATATATATATATATATATATATATATCACTTCTGTTGAAATATATATATGATATATATATATATATATATATATATATATATATATATATATATATATATATGAGATGGATTATGAACTTTATGATCACGAAATAGAAAATCAATGCGAAGAGGAGATTGAATTTTCTAATAAGGATGAAAATTTAGGCTTTGAACATTTCGACACTATAATAAAAAACTTAAATTTATCCAAGCTCGAATCTGATTCTTTAATTGTCTCATTCGTCCCCTCTTCCGCGCCTCTCCATCTAAATGCGACATTTCAGGTAATTTTCATATTTAATATTTGCATTTTTCCGCACTGCGAAAAATACGATAATTTTTTCATAAAAATAAATATTTATAAAATTTGAAATATTTAAATTAAAGAAAAAATTTTGAAATTTTAGCAATAAATTAAAAAAAAAGAAACGATATTCCCGAAATGTCATTCGTCCCCTCCTCTCATTCCTTTTGGCGACTTCCGGAAGGATGTTTTTTATAAATGCCCAGCTTATTGCACTACGGTGTTCCATCATGAGGCTATTACTTACGACTGCTGACAAATATTGTTTACGCCTAACTAGTTTCAATGGTAGTGTAATTTGTTTACTTCTAACATTTGAAATTACCTTTTAATAAATATCACCCATTCTGGTTTTAGTACTTACTGAATTTTACACATTAAGTTTTACTGAAATGTTCAAGGTTAAATAAATTATACCTTATATACGAAATCGTAAATTATGCCCTAGTTAGCTTTTTCTTGAAAACATATGCCGACTGTAATAAGCGTATTACTTAGAAAAGCTAAAATATTATAGTGAAATATGTGCAGGAAAATGCCCTTTAGCCTGAAACAGTAAAATATTTTTAATCCGAAGGGTTATGTTTGAATACTGATGAGGGAAGTCATTTTGTATAAGGAATACATATTTGTATATATATATATATATATATATATATATATATATATATATATATATATATGGATATAAATATATGTTTCTTTTAATCTTTTATTGCTGACATTTTTAAAATACCATTAAAATATTTAAAATAATAAATTGTTTCATTTCTATATTAACAGAATAAGAATAATCTATTAGATTTATTTTTTAAATTTTTTCTGTGAGTGTAGTTCTATACATTTCATTAAATTATTTAATAGTTTATATTTAATTTTATTTATTTTCATCTATTTCCATTGTAATGATTTCAACTATATTTTCTTAAATTTAAAATAAAAAAATAATCGTTATATCTCTCTCACGTTCCTTGATGAAAGAAATGTGAGCCATTTTGCCATACTAGAGCACACCTGGTGTATGCAAAACTTAAAATGAAGTGGATAAATGTGTCAGATAGACTACCAGAGAAGAAGAAACACGTTTTTTGGGTTTTAGCAGTCCTGAAACGTCAACATTTTAAACAATTTGAAGTAGTGATTTTCATTAACATTATAATAATAATTTGCTTTAGAGATTTTATTGTTTTTATTAAAAAATCAAAACCAGTCTTAAGGTAGGCATACATGGAAATCTTTATGTATGATACAATCCAAATACAAAAAAAGCATGTTTGACTTTACAGGCTCACCTTACCTTCTACTTGGATACATTCAACAGAAGATAGTATTGAATTGTCGCCTGTTGACGCTTATTGATGCTGGGTCTTTAAAACTCGCAACTGGCTTTTTAAGTTTGCGTATCTTTACACATAAGTCAATTTTTTTTTACTAAAAATATTTGTACTAACTTATTAGATATCCTTTCAAATGCATGTATTTCAGTTTTTCTTATGATGCCATAGCTCAAAATAATTGTGGAGAGGTAGATGCAACCAAAACATTTACCGAATTGTTTCACAGCTCTGTGTTCTTATTAACGCGCTTGAAAATCTCTTTAACTACTTCTTTCAGTCCAAGATTCGCGATAATCTTTTAAAAAAGCACATGTTAAAGGCGTCCAATTTTATTTTAGTGCAATTTTTGCAATCCTTTTGCGTTTTATTTTGTTTTTCAATGATCGTGTTTCTTCATCCTTACTAACGTGATACTCTTTCAATTCATTCATTCTTTAACTATTTTTGGACGACTCGTAGTAATTTGGGGCTGAATTTATTGTATATTGAAGAGTTGAATTACGGAAACTTTCCCGGCTTTGGTCCATTAAGAAATCATGATTCTTGGGATCAGACCGTGTCAAATTGGAATTACTATCCGACGTTTCGACTTACTGCACGAGTCATATTCTGGTATATTTACTCTACGAGATCTGAACACTTAATGAGCTCATAAAGATTCGGCTGCGGAGAGATTTGACTTTGGTGGTTTTGATTTCTTATTGATCTTCGCTGTCTCATATCTGACTTTATCGGATTGCTATACTGGCAATTTTCTGATTGCGGCTGCAACGGAGGATGTCTTCTACAGGAATGCTACTCGGTGCTATTGTGAAATTTTGGCTTTGGAAAGGACGGAGTGTTCTGCTTCGTTTCTGCGGAGGTCTCACTGGATATTTCCTGTTCACGACCACTTCAAACTTCATTTGTTGATTAAGTGTGACGTCTTGATGAATTTTTTCTGCCTGTGCATTGGTGATGTTGTCCAAAGTTGTAAATATTGTTATTTCAAGTCTAAAAGCTAATTTCAGGGCACATACATGGCCCTACAGACAACATAGAACGATTACTTCGGCGGTCCAACAATCTCCAGTACACATAAGAAGATTGGACAGTGCATGCGATCCCGGAAAGATGTTGTACCTTTTCAAACAGAAGGAGTATATAAAATTCCTTGCTCCTGTGGAGAAGTGTATGTGGAAGAAACAGGACGCTCAATATCCACTAGACTTAAGGAATATTAACGATGTATTAAAAAGAAACAAATCGTCTAATCTGCTGTAGTTGATCATATTAGCATATTATAAATGTAAAAGAATCCAAGGTTCTAGCATGTGTTCCAGGAATTTATAAACGAAAAATTAGAGAATCTATTGAAATTTGTAAACAAAAAACTTCAATAGAGATGCAGGTTACGGTCTACGTCACACGTGGAAACCGATCTTAACACAGGGTTACAGTTCGGCGAGCACAAGTTCGGTATAAAAGCCTGCCTGAATCTCTCTGAGCTCATTCACTGTTCAGATCTCGTAAAGTAAAGATCTCTGAAGATCCCCTGTACAATCGAAGGCGAAATGTCGGATAGTTATTTCAATTTGACACGGTCTGATCCCAAGAGCCATGATTTCTTAATAATTTATTAAATCTATTTTTTATTGCTTATACGTGTAAAAAAATACTATCTATATAAAAAAATGTCTTGGTAATTTTCCAAGAAAAAAAATTCTAAAAGCAATCATGTTGAAATTATTAAGCTTTGATGTAGATGAAGTATATTATTGCTTTTCTCAGTATATTAATTACAAAATGCAATGCAATGTTGAAAATATGCCTTATTTTTATTGCCAGTCTAAATGTTTCAAAATTCAATTATAGTTCGTTAAATATTGATTAATGATTCCTATTCCAGCAATGTTTTTATGATTCGTTTCCTTAATGGCTCTTAAACCTACTTTTACTTTGAACGCGTCCTAACCTTAACCTACATCAGTAAATGCTCATTATAAAAACAAAGAAACAATTTTTAATCTAGTGCATAATATCCATCCGTGATATGTTCATTATCACATCAAGATGGATGAGTTGGCAAATTCTTTAGATTTTCATCGATAAATATTAATGAGATTAGTCGCATTTACAATCTGGATATTATTATTATTATTTAGCATAATAAAGAAATGTGCAATTAAAAGATAATCAAGACGATAATGCAATATTATTAAATCTTAAACAGTTAACAGTCGGATGGAAACTATTTTTAGATTAAGTAATTTTATATTATAGACTTTAAGGGTGTTAAAAAAACAATAATTGTTGCATTTCATAATTGGACAACAGAATTAAGATTTTCTCAAAATTGATAATAGAAATTGTAACTACTTTAGAAGCATGATTGCAATACACTACTAGTTTTACGAGGTCGAATGATCGTAAAAATGGAAATAAAAATCTAAAAGCGTATTTAAAAATATTAACTTAAGTTTTAAACGTTGGTTTAAAATTGCTTTGAAAATTTTATATCAATCATTGTTAGTCTATGGAATGCTTTCGTTTTGACAATGCGACCATGACTACCAACAAAATGTTCTGGAAATTTTACTTACCTATGAGCACCTAACTGTGTGGTTAATAAGTAAGAAATTTATCATTTGATCGGTATGAAAGTACATTTTATAAGTATTTATATTATTTCAAATTTGTACAATTTGGATTAGTATTATAAAATTTTCTTAATTCACTCCAAATCATTTGAAAATTCCTCAGTGGCGAATAAAGCTCAGAATTGCTGGTTTATTTCACAATGTCTATGCTTCATAAATTAGAAATAATACTGCGAGACCAGTTTATCCTTTTGAATTCTAGATCTATGTTTGTGAGATTCTTTGGGAAAGGAACAGAAATTATATGGCCGGTTCATTTTGTTATTAGTTTTTTGGTCAGTAACTCTCACACGTCCTACTAGTTACGTTATATACGTTATTATATACGACTATCTGATACGAATGACAAAATTATATAAAAATAAAACTATCGTCAAAGGGACATCTTTTCTTTTGCAAAAATAGGAATATTGTTTCTGTAAGTGTTCGATTTGCTTTTGTAGATTGACGGTTTTCATTCATAACATAAAGAATATTATGTAAGCAAAAAAAATTGTGTCATTTATTTTAAATTTGTTCGTAGTTCTAAACGCGACGAATAATCTGAACACGTTTAAAAACATAGTGTCTTTATTATAAAAGTTATCAAAAAACGTTAAATACAAACGTTTTTGACGATCGGAAAGTTACAAATGAGCGTGAATTTCATCATTTTAAATAAAACACTCCGTATAAGATACATCCGTCAAATATGTCTCTTGTTGATTACAAATATACTAAGCTTGATACCTTTATCTCTAAAAATACCCGAGAAATTTAAGAAAAACCCAGCCACAATAAGCAATGTATCCACTCCATTGGCTCCACTATATAGTGGAGCATTCTCCGTCTCTCTCTTACACATTGCCTCTTATGGCAAAGTTTTTTCAGATTTTTCGAGTATCTTTGGAGATAACGGTGTCAAATTTAGTTTATTTATAATCAGCAAGAAGACGAAATTTGACGGACATACAATTTGCAGGGTGTTCAATTTAAAATAAAAAAGTAGAGGCTCATTTGTTAACTTTCCGATCGTCTTTTGTTTGTTTTTTTTCTAATTCTAACGATTCCGATAAAATCTAAAAACTACTGTATTTAAAGTTTTTTTATAATAAATCATATAATACAGTCTTTAATGCACCATTTAAAATATAACCAGATAACTTGTACTCCTGTACATTAATCTTACTTGTTGGATGTTACATATACTATTAAATATAGTCATCAATCAACGTGTTGCGCAAAGAAATGATTTTATTAGAAATTCCTTAATTCATGCAGAAGGTCTAGCAACTTTACTTATTAGTTTATGACTAGTACACAAGATTTTGAGTGGTATATTTATGATATTGACATATGGTAACAATATGACGATTTGTAATAACGCCCAGGCCGTGCCGACGTTGCCATTTTTGGCTTTCTAACTTCTCATCGCCCGAAACAGGATCAAAACATACATACTATACACCAGGGTTTACAACAAAAATTTAACAAACCTTGTTCACACTCTGCATAAATGACTGACGCTACAGAAATCGGGAAGCCAATCAACGGGATATCATGGGTTCCATAGACATTAATACAAAAACACCCACTGTTGCACCTACGGTCACAGGCACATACAGATGTCCAAGAATCTCATCACGTTTAAATAGTAGTAAACTTCTTGTATATGAACGATTATATTATTATTTCCGAGAATAGCGGTAAGATATTGTTGTAAATTATGAGAATAAAAGTACATATCACAGCGTTGACATGGCTTGGGCATTTTACATAGAAATACAATATGTTAAGTCAATCAGTGGTTTAGAAAAACTGTCAATGAATATTACATTTTTGAATGAAGTTTAACGAGATTTTCAGGGAAAAGATCTCGGATATACTTATTTTACCGAAACTGGTAACAAATATACTTTTTTTTTAATTTTTTAAAAAATTTTTAGATTTTAAAATGTATCCTATAAATCCTATATAAATTGCTGATTGTAAAATTGCCCTGGATGCTTACGCTCCTAGGGCATCTATAGAATTGGCGCCGATATATGGCATCCATTTTTCAGCTGGACAGTGCTTATTTTAGTCTGAACGGGGGCCGCCGCTGCAGTTTTCTGAGACTTTCCTAAAGCGTTTGATTGCGGGAGTCATGAAATTCTGCTGCACAAAATAGAATCATCTAATATGATTTTAATATGGGGGATCGTTCTCAAAACATTATTTTTTTGGTCATGTTTTTAAAAAAACGGCTTAACGGGACCCACTCAGGGTTCTAATCTAGATTTAATTTTTCGTTACTTATGTCATACCACAGCTGCATGCCGATGCGAAAATTATTTTGATATTTCAGCGTTATTGTAAATATAAATAAAAAAAACTGCGAACAAACTAAATGTCAAACCTGCTTTAACTTTAGGTTTTATAATTAACTATGATCGTTTATTTAATATAGAATCCCAATTTGTTAAGAACATACAATCAAAGCCAAACACCTATCTCAAAGCAATATGAATAACGTCGCTAAATATTTATAAAACTCTTAACTAAAAGTTAAAATTAATTTCTTGAAATTCTTCGAAATGTATTATGAAAATTATAATTCTGCAGGTGATGCTTAGGGGAAGTACATAATTATTTATGATATACTACTGGAATTGCAGATTTACCATTAGTGTTCAGAATTGACTCGTTTTTTACTTAGGATGAAGAAAATTGCTAATAGCAATATATATAATATTCGTCAATTGCTGCCAATTATACCTATATACGTGCCTGTTGTCTTGGGCATTCTGAAATACAATAAATTTATCAGATATGCGAAGTATCTCTGTTGCTTTGTAACGAGTTCGTCTAGAAGGTAGCGTTATTATTTCAAATTAAGATGTACCTATAGACTATTATACCCTTAGAGTAAGAATACAAATACTATAAGATTATACCATTCCTTAGTTTTCCATGATTTACTGTATACTTATAAATCTATGGCCCAAGTAAAGTTTCGAGATAATTTGGGATTTTCTTTTATACCTAATACTACCTTATAACCTAATTATAACCACCAGACTTGTAAGAAGCTAATGGAGGACAATAACAATTATATTATTTCAAAGAAGGCAATATAAAGTATATATGGACCTTGACCTTACTGGGTTTTAATTAATATAAATTTCACTTTATTGTCTTATGACTATAACTATAACTTTTGAAGTTGTAATTTATGTGATAAATAAAAGTCAAAATTGTTGTACAAAACAGTGTCATGAATGTTTACTAGTATTGTGTGATAGTGAAATTGTGAAGCACGATCCTCTATATAGAAGAGTCCGATAAGTTACTGGGTTGGTGCTTGGGATTGATATCATTTGGGGACCGTGACAGGACCTGCTGCAAAATTATGGAGAAAACTAGGAAAGTTCTCGAGATATATAGAATTTCATTTACTGGGATACTTAAAGATATTAGTAGATCCCTATTAAGCTTAGATTTGAATAGAAATGAGATATTACAAATTAACAATAAAGTTAGGCTTTTAGATAAAAAATTCGAACCTATTAGCGACTGATGAAATTGTTTTGAAGGAAACATTTTCATAATTAAAACAGAAATATCTATTGCGGATGAGATTTTAACAAAACACTTTAAATTAAAGGTAGAAGTGAAGGACTTGAATCAAATAAATTACATAAATGATGCCCAGAGTAATTCTTCAAACTAAAGTCCTTGAAGAAGAAACTGAAATTGCTGTAGATTGAATTTAAGAAGTGTGAGGGTGAGCACAGGAACCCACTTTTTATGGAATCAGTTTCGTAGAATATCTAATGACGATTAATTAGAATAGGACACATTTTAGTAATTGTTTCAGGTAACTTTTACAGATTCCAGAGCAAGATTATTAGTCGAAAGATATCCACCAAGCAAGTAAAATTATATTAAAGAATTTATTCAACGAATAATAACTAGATTTAGCAGAAAATATCTTTTAATTCGATATTATGTTACAAATTTGTGGGTAGGTGCTTGGGATTAAGAGAAAAAAATCCATAACTCTTGTACTTGTCTACATTAACAGTAATATTTGGTTTTAATTAAATACAAAGACTTTAGGGAATAATGGGAGATGCTTTTGGGGACATTTTGGTTAATGGGGAACACTTTGAGGGACCGGAACAATGAGGGACCATCTCTCTCAGTTACACTATTAGACCAAAGTAGAGAAATTCTTTGAAAAAGTAACATTTCAATATTTTAAAACCACAGGCATAAAATCTCATTAAGCAATTTGTATTTTAAATATTATAGCAGGCTGCTAATATCAATGACATTTAAACTATCATCGATAGTACTGGCTTTATTAATAAAAATAAGTACCAGCTAGCCCGAAATAACGCCAATTACTTAAGTTTGACTTAATCACAAAATATTTGTTGAAAATATGTACTTGGCTAGATTTTCGCTCAAACGTGACTCATCGTATACATCAAAAAGTTTTATATAGCATTACTAGAAGCACTATAAGCCATCCGCTTACAAAGTCACATTCGCTTTTAAGAAACCTTCCATTTTAACTAACTGTAATAAAAAAAATTAATCACCAAATCTGCTCACGTCTGTTTTGCAGGAAACTGACTATAATGGCTGTCCGTTTTAAATCAATTTAGCACTATTTTAATGTATGATTTTGTGACGTGAATTTTAAGTACGTTTGGAATATTAAATTTAGCATATATTATGTAGATAAACCTCTTAAAGTGCTAGAAGCATCACCATCTATAAATAAAAAAAATTGGCAGGACGTTTTATAAAATAATGAGCTGTAACGAAATGATGAATGTTTTTTTATTAATTTAAATTTGGGATTAAGGTAAAGGCATGCAATGGCCTATAACATTGTCCTGACATCTAGCGAATTACTCTCTTTTTCGAAATTGTTCTTGATGCAAAAACCCCTGAAACGAATACTTAAATTGACTTTAACCGAACTAAAGTAAATACTTCTTGTCATGCTACTTCCAAAAACATTTGAAACTAAGCGCAGCATGAAAACTTGAGGGTAGCTTAGCCAGGAAGTCCTAGAATGTAGTTACTAAATTTTAGTTTGACTTACATCTAGTAACTAAACGCCCAAGAATTTGGCAGAAATCTTGTTAGAAATTGGTCTGTCATTCCCATCTACGTGGAATGTAAAAGTTATTATATTAATTTTATAATATTAAAACTGAGAATTAGCCTCAAGTCTGCATATCAGCAGACACACTTCTCATAAAAGTATCATCTTAGCCAAAGCAGGATGGTGTCATCGCGAAAAAAGTAAACTTACCTGATATGTCAGTAGTAGCTACTATTATTATTATTATTATATTATATCACTATTATATGTGAGAAATACTAAAGACCTAGTTCTAAAGGACTCCAAGCTTAATAGTAGGCATCTCAGAGAATCCATAACAGCTTTTAAGCAGTTGTTCCCTGGAGAGCGTAAATCACTTAAATAGGTGCCCCCACTTCTCTTAAGCCTACGAAACAATTTGCCCAGCAGTGTTAAGATGACTTACACAATCAAACGACTTAGAAAGTAGCTCGTCAAGCACAAGATATAGGCACTCCAAGAAGTTAGACACAGAATCAGTTGTATTTTTATCTTCTTGAAATTCAAATTGTGATTGATTGCTATTGAGAAACATCAGTATTCCTTTTTTTACATGTTTTTCAAGAAGAATTATATAACATGAAAATAGAAGACGTACAAGTCAGTAGATGTATTAATCGACTTTAAAAAAGAAGGAGGTTATCAATTCGACCCTATATATTTTTTAAGTATGTACAATGATTACTTCGCGGTGGTTTGACAAATTTGGATGGAATTTTTGGGGAATTCTCAGAACATTCTCTACTTTTAACTGTTTACTCGAGCGCCGGAGATAATATATTGCGTTCATCATTTTGCCAGGAAAAAAGTATGTATGTATGTATGTAAGTATGTTGTATATGCAATGGAGCCATTGGCTTTTTATTAAATCGATTTTTTACAATAAAACTCGTAAATAGAACTAAAAAACAATGAAATAAAAATGTTTACAAAAAAGTAATATTTAAAAGCAAAGCTAATAGTGCTGCCAGAACTTCTCGATTAATAGTAATAGAATAGCTACTGAAATATTCATAAATTTCGAGAAATAGTAATAGGTCAGGCTGAAAATCAAACGACTAAAAAGAAAAGCATCATTAAGAGAGTAATAGGTTTAAAATTAATAATGTTTTGGAAGACCGAAAGCGTCTAAAAATGGTGATTATCTCATAGAGTAATTGATCTATTCCAATAGGTGTAGATCTATTGCGATTATAAAAAGTGACTACACAGATGAATATAATGAATAATATAATCCCTCAAATTTCGTTGTAAGTCGCTTGAGTGTTCGAGAACTCGAACAGTTGTACTTAAAAAAACGTACTTTTTAACGACTTACTCCCGTATGCTTTGACCTTTAAAGTGTCTACGATAGCGCCTGAGTGATCCCATACCATGCATATTCAAAAAAAGTTAAAAATGACGGAATGACGCCGTTTTGAATAATTCTACATAAGAGTTTTCGCAATAAATTTGAGATCCTTTAGTATACTGCCTTAAAATTTGGTGCATGAAGTGTAATTAACCAAGTGGGCAATTGCGCCATACCCTGAGGTACTTACCCCCCCCCCCCTAGGAGAAAAATCTACTTTCTTATCAGGGTATTTCGGATGTTATAAATATTAATAGATGTTGAAAATATTAAATATCTTGATTTGACATAAAACATTCCTTGTGTCAGTAAGTGAAGTGTCTAGCGGAGCAAGTGGGGGCTAACGGAAAAAGGGAGGTATTATAAAAATATCGTGTTTTATTTGATGTTCGGAGTTTTTAATGAAATGAAGTTTAAATTTACTCATCATTTTAAATTTTGACAATGTGTATTGCCAATTTTCCAAACTCAAAACTTTTTATAAATAGAACTAAAGAGAGTAAAATAAAACATAATTATTAAAAAGATAGAGCCGACTTAAAAAAAAGCACTAAAAAGTGAAAAATATATTTTATTCCATCCTGAAAATTTGAATTTATAAGGTCGATGTCAAATTAATAAAAAGAGTGTAGATTTACTGTAGTATATATGTAGACACTCAAAACATAAATGTCTTTTTGTGAATAAGTAATTAAGAATTAGTTTGATTAGAAATGATGCCAACATTTTGGAAAGAAGATTTTACGCAACTACCCCATAACATTCAATATTTGGTTCGTTGGTTTTGTAACTAATAATAAAGACTAATTTTATTCTAAAATTTGATATATTAATATATTTTCTTTTAGTTGCCGTCTCCGTGGGAAAAATATGAAAGATATTTTCTTCGAAATCTTTGAAGACAACTATTTTACCATTCCACCCTGTTATTCATTTTTCTTATCTGATAATATCTATATCTGAAATAAATATTTAAATACCAAAAAATTTTAGGGTACCTTAGGTATGGTAATTTAGCAGAATAATATAACATAAATTTGAGTCCACTTGACATTATTTTAAAACAAATGCAGGATTTACGAATTATTTCTAATAACATAATAATAACTAATTAGGCGTTTCTTACTCCGATTTAAGAACTTGACATTTGGCGTTTTATCCGGAACGTGGGAAATATATACATATGTATGTTCCAGTTACTATTTATTGATTTGACAAAGATAGTCATGGTGAACTGAGCAAGCTAATTACATCGATAACAAAAATATGTTTGGGGTATGAATTAACCACTAAACGATAAATATATTTGCCACGAATCTAGATATTATTGTTTGCGCGGTATGCAGTTATTCTTCATTTACAAAGATATATACATGTTTTGTATATAAAATAAATCAACGGTTATAAAGTTTTGCTAATAGTATAATAATCAATAAAATTTGCTGAAGTTATATATTATTCTGCCGGACAAAACGATATTTTTGGTAAAATTTGAATACATAATTTCAAAATAATTTTTCAGTATGTAATTCCTCGGTTCTTCTAGTCTATTCCCTCCGAAGCACACTATGACTACCTTATTATACAGAGTGCTATGTGAAACCCTGATTTCTTTGCAAAAGTATGACCCTTCAGAGAATTTGAGAAAATTAAATTTTTTTCTTACTTTTAATGCAACTCAGGGTGTCCAGGAATCCGGTTCCAATATTTGAAAGCACTGTTCTACACATAAAAATAATTTTAAAAAAGTACAAACACGGGTCTGGAAACGATTCGTTTCTGAGATACAGGTTGTTGAAATTTTAAATATTTTTTTTAGTATTTTTGGTCTACTTCGTACATTTCTAAAGATATTTAATTCAAATTTGGCACACTATAAGTCAAGGCTATTACCTACAAAATTGTCATAAAACATTGTAAAAATTATACAGGGTGTGACTTTTTTGAGGTCACGGCTATTTTGACCGCCTTAACAAATTTGCTGTAGTGAAACATATCTAATTTGGCACTCTTATTGGATTTCCTGCTTTATTTTACAAAGTTTGTATCTCTTGGACTGATTTGATATATTGCACCGTTTTGAAGTAATCAAGAAAAATGCGTTTAAAAACATGGTCACTTTAAATTGGATCCCGCTTGTAATTTAAAAGCTGAAGGTGAAACCATAAAAAAAAATCTTTATTTCTTTAAATATGTTTCATCAAATCCCTTCAAAACGTAAATAAGTTAAAGGAATATAAAATATGTAAAATAAAGCACGAAAGTTGCACCAATATATGAGCGTTTAGACAAGGGTAATACCGAACTAGTCCAGTGTAGAGCGTAAAAGGGGCGTGACTCCAAAGAAGTAACACACTGTATAATTTTCTAAAATGTATTATAGACATTAATTACGGTTTATTGTGTGTGAAATTTGACCTAAAACATATTTAAAATTTTAAAACCCTGTATTTTGAAAACAAAGCGATCCAGACCCATATTCATAGATACCTTTTTTTATTATGTCCATATGTAGAATAGTCTCTTTACAACATAAGAAAAAAAATTGATATTTTTTCATATAAATTCGAATTACTCACGAAAATCTGAAACACTTTATATATTTGACATTTTTTCTTTGTTTTAAAACAACGGAGATATAATAAGTATTTTCACTCTTTGGATCACCCTGTTCAGTGTCCATCCAAATAAGTGATTGTATTAGGGTCTAGAAGTGAAACGAATCAATTAATATGTTTATATCGATGGCGCGGTCTGGAAATCCTAATTTTTAACCAAAAGTTCAAGATCGGTCAATCCGGAGAAATTTTGATAATGATTCAATTCGGAATCAGACCATAAGTTGCAAAATTATTCGGTCACTTTGATACTGCGGTCTTAACTTATATTACTTACAAATTTAAAAATGAATTGCTATCCAAAATGAAATTACAAAATTAGATCCAGTCATTCGATCCTCTGCAAAAACAAAAGTGCAAGTTCTAAATTTGAGCCGTTTATTTCGTAACTAGTGCAGCTTGCATCCAAACCAAAAAACCATTTCAGTAAAACGTTCTGTCTAACCAATACTGGTATGGGAATCAATAAATTCGTATTATTTACGTCGAAATTGCAGACAAGTAGTGACATTTGGAAAATTATATTTTTTTTATTAAATTCTGATCGTTTGGTTTTGCTACACCTTAAATTCCTTTATGTGTATATTTTTCAACAAAAAATGGATCATATTAATTTTTATTATAAAAACAAATGAAGTTAGATGAAGTCGTGGAAATTGATTTTTCTTAAATGGGTCGTTGAATCGTTTTGAGAGGAAGAGAATACTTGAAAAAATATATATATCAGATTCACGGAAGGGATACATTTTGCCAAAAAAAACAGGGTTTTACGTAACACTTTGTATAATAAGGTCGTCACGTAAACCAGAGACTGTAGTTTCAAGAGGAGAAACTAAAAGAATTGAGTAATTATATACTAAAGAAATTGTTTTAAAATGTTTTTGTGTTTCGAAATTACATAACTTTAAATTTTACCAAAAATATTTTTTGGTGCTATTGTTTTGTCCGCAAATATTTTCTTTACTGCCTTAAACATTATTATTTTTTCAAATTTTCTCTTCTGGAATCTAGAACAATAGTAGATAAAGCAATTTATTCTAATGGAAAATTTAGTAAAAAATTAAGATTAGCGACACTAAGCTTTCTTAAAATGTCCCACAGGCGACATTAAAATTACAAATATTTTATTAATTCGTTCTCGAAAATAAGAATGTTAAGGGGGCTAATAGTCACCCTCTAATCATAGGTGGGGGGTTCTAAATTCTTCGTTGTGAAACGTTGTCCAAATGCCAAAAAATATTATCACATGTTACAGTGTGTACCATCTGAAAATATTCCAGTTCTTCGAATAAATTATATTTAAATGTTTTTGTGTAGATAGTTCTCATCGAAATCAGAGTCTGATAATCTCCTAATTGTTTTTTTCTACAATTATTCGAGCCGTTTTTTTTATTATATTTTTAGAAATGAGTACAAATATGCTATTATCACATCAGTCAATAAACGCACATGAAATTTGTATATTTATATCTAACTGATCTAATAATAGGACATTTTCAAATAAGTATATAATTGTATAAAAGTTGCTTCAATGCGGTCATGTAGTTTTCAGTCCAGCAGCTCTAATCGATCTATTTTATAAATAAATAAATCAAATCTCCAGAAGAAGACAATTAAGGTTTACGTATATATCTTCCCATTTTATTCCCAGTTAATCTAAGTTAATGCCGTTTATTTCGCGGAAATGCCAGTACGACCCCAATGCGTATTTATTTTCTTAAATTAGAATGATCTATACCGAAACCTACTGCCATTATGCTAAACTCCGATACAAAACAGTCGATTTATATATCAGTAACGTGGCCGTTAATTTCTGTAACGAAGTATTAATGGCAGTAAAAAAAGATGGGTATCTTTAATTTAATTAGAAACGTTGTCACACACCCCGACGATAACTTACCTTCAGTGTTACTTCATAAGCATGTTGATAAATGTTTGACGGAACGGGGTTGGTACTGATAATCTCACTAATATCTACAAATCTACCTTAAAACAAGTAAATATTATTGGCTAAAGCTATCGTAGATGCAATAACGCTAGGTGGACCAGCTTTATAGAACAAAATTAGAATACTCTTCAATATGTGTCTGAATATCAAGAAAATGGGATAACGGAATTATGATCGTACTACTTAAAAAGGGAACAAAGCCGATTTTTAAAACTACATACTTATAAGTTTGCTAAGTCACTATAAGCTGTATTTCGACAATTATCACAAGCAGACTAGGGAAAAAATAGACCAACACCAACCAATGGAACAACCAATTTTCATCAAAAACTTCGGAACAAACGATAATCTACAGTGCCTGTAGATTCTTATAGAAAAAGGTATTGAATACACCAGACCACTAGCCTTAGCTTTTGTTGATTTCTCAAAGGCTTTCGATACCAACGAACCTAATAATTTTCAGCGAGCATCGACATTCACTTAATAAATAATACCTACCAGGTTAAGATCAAGAGGGAAGTTCTCCAGGCCGACACTATATCTCCGAAATTGTTGAATAGTCCTTATATTAAAACACAAAAGCATCATCGTATAAGTCAGAAGAATATTCAGTGTCTAACTTAACATATATATTTTTAAATATTATTTTTTATCTCTTATAACAAAGAAACCTACAGATTATTTCACTAATACAAAAATTGTAAAGCCTTGAATGCATTTAATATTAACAATGAAGCGCCTTTCAATAATTGCTGCATCTTAAAGACATAAAAAACAAGAAACATGTACTTCAGCAATAAGAAAATGCTAAACATTATTACATAAGTTTCAATTGTGTAGCTGATGAAAACAATAAATTGTAAAGTTTAAGCTGATAAAACATTTTAAAAATGTCTGCAGAAGAGAATCTTGAACAGGGTAATTTATAACATAGAACTGGAATTGCAAATTTTAGTTTTTAGAACTAGCTAGTTATTTTACTTGATACGAAGAAAATTGCTAATAGCAATGTATATGTGAATACTTCAATTACTGCCAATCTTGTGTACTTGCTTGTTATCTCTGGCATTCTGATAAACTAAGAACCAGATATGTAATGTGTGTCCAGTTGCCTTGCAAGAAGTTCATTTAGAAAACATCTATATTATTTCCAATTTAATTGTCTATATAATAAATGTATGAAGCTTTTTCTTATAATAGGACAATGTTGACAAGTTTTCTTTCTTCATCCTATACGTATTTCAACTTTGTTGAAATGTTGTCGAATAATTGTAAAAATAAAATAGTTTATACTTGCTGTAAGCTAATTACGAAACAATTAAATTGACGCAAAAAAGATTAAGATAGACACTAAATGGAATTGTATAAAGGTAATTCCTAAGCTTTACCTTATCGCTATCAAAACCAAATTATGGTACGTATCAACTTTGCGAGGCAGCTTCGCACGGGTAAAAGCATTATAGAAAAATTGTTAGCAGGATCGAATTAGGATAAAGTACAATTTAAACCCCGAATGCAATGTTTTGGTTGTAGTAGCTTTTATCGAGCTGGCCCCGTAATAATCTGTGGTACCTATTAATAATCTTTCTCAGGACTATTCGTTATTCATATATTATTATATTTTAACACCTTGGCTTTCACAAATCCGTTTTTTAATTTTATTTAAAGGCGGGTGCACACTGGAACACGAATGAGAATGAGCTATAGCGTACTGTTCGCGTCCTGGCTTCCATGCGTTTGGTTTAAAGTGTAAATGTTTAGACTTATGCCAATGTTGGGCAAATTCTCGTCCTGATACTTTACGCATGGCAAATTACTCGCACTGAGGTGCTTTTAAGGAAAAGATCGACAAAGAATGGATTTCATCGCGGTAACCTTTAATCTATCTTTGGTTACCTTTACCTTTGGGTCATGAATATTAAAGGCGAATAACAATGCTGATAAGTAAGCGCCAAAGTGTCCTTTCCTGGCTCTGTATTGGTTGCTAAAAAATTTAGGCCGAAGAAAAACAATTTTCCTGGTTTACCTGCTGGGTACTATTACTAAGTTAAGATCTTTTGAAATTCTAAAACCTTTGCGGTCACTAGTTTCTAAGGGCATGAAATCTGTAGGTTTAGGTCATATATTTTTCGGAAAAATCACAACTTTAATTGTTCCTACAGGCAGATGAGAGATTAAGTTCGGAACGTGCTGAAAAGTAACAATATTTATGTCCGATGTCTGTAAAATTAATTTTATTTATTTTGTTTCATTTAGTTCTACTTCAATTTATCAACATACTATATATGTTTTTTATAGAAACTAAGGTCTGGTAAGGCTGTTTGTTCATTTGTTGCCATGTCTTTTATACCTCTTTTCTTATGATTATCAAATAGAAAATGAGAAATGTGATTAAATTAAAACATTTACAATAATTAACACCATCAATGGCACTTTTAACAGTATGGAATAGCATAACATTATGATGTGATATTGCTCTCCAAATCATTATTCTAGGCCGAAATTTTGAAACCTCATTGGAACTGGTTGTTGTTTTAATCATATACCTTTTTTTTCACTATTATTTCTACTTCTCACTCTAGTTTTCTGTCTAAATAACACACCAATATTATTCTGGTTTTGCAATAATCTAGAGAGGCTCGGAAAATTTGAGTTTGTAGGGGTGCACCGGAGTCCAAAGACTAATAAAAATAACGAACATGGCGAGACAGTCTATTCGTTTTTTTTATTTTTTCATACAATTGTCGTCCAGCCTATTTATTATTTAAATCAGTTAAGATAGAAATTTGAAACTTGGCTTGTCTAAATAACTGACTAAATACTCCTTTTTTGTGGATCCTCGTGATTACCGTTTCAAGCTGGTTTAAAATTTGATTATTAAACACTCATAGAATATCCTTACAACAAAAGTAGTTTTTACGGGGTGGTACCGCGGATAATTATCTCCCCAGACATGTCAAACGGCAAGTTTAGTATACGTATTTGTAGGCAGCTTTCTTTAATTAAAGTAAGAGCAAATTAATTTGGCATGTTCAGGACATTATATTGTATATTATGTATAATAAACGTTGACGTAAAGTAAGAATTTTCTTATTTGTTTCATGATCTAATAAAATATAGTAACCAAAACCTTTTTTATTATCCCCCCACAGAAATGTTTACCAAAACTAAATGTTCTTTTAAGGTGTATCTAATTCTGCAATGAAATTAATTAGTCCCTTAAATATTTCTGGATTTTCATAGATCTCGTTTTCATTATGACCTCTCAGAGCTAAATCAGAAGAACTACGGAATTTTCTATCAGTAATATTTTATTAATATGATGGTTTTCCGCTCATTTATTACAAAAATTAACTCGTTATATGCAAAACTCAATTGTGATAAAACATTTATCTTATTCAGCAATGAAAATGTTTAGATTAATGTCTTCTCAACATGATGTTTGTTTTTCCATTTTTGTAGAAACGTGATTTAAATCACTTATTTTTTTCCTTACCCAGATAGGGTTCATTCTAGAATTGGCTTTCTAAAATAACAAATACAGGAAAGAGAACAATAAATTTGTAATTTTACACCTACATATTCAGATACGTTTCTTTTAAAAAATTACGAGTACGTGAACTCTTTCAGCTTTAATTCCAACCAAGTCCTGCCCAGCTCTTTAATTTAATATTTACCTATTAATATAAAAACTGTAGAACTTTTTTAAACGAGATCAACCACACAATTCAAAACAATTTACAATACAAGTAAATATCGACCAGATGATTTGCAAACTGTCTCCCGGAACCCGACTGCCATGCGCCACTATAGTACTCAACTTCCTGCCTATGGTCTCTCTACACAACTTTGTATTTAAATTCACAGTTTTCTTTCTAAACAAAGTATTTCTGCAGTTGTCGATGGTCATTCATCTGACTTTCACAAAATCAATGTAGGCGTTTCACAAGGTTCAGTGGTGGCACGTAGCTTATTTCCCCTGCACAAAAATTATCTGTTTTCTTCTACAAGCAATCCTATTCACAGCTATATAAACTTGTGTCCAAAACTGTAATATATGATAGGCGTAATGGCTTTATATAGTGGCGGCTCGGGGTGAATTATATTGGGAGGTCAATAACAAATTTAAAAATAGGCATACTTAAAATAAAAATAAATATCTTATCTTTAAATTGAGCTTTAAATTCTCTTGAAGTTCAGGTCTACTCTGAAGACCACCTTGAAATTGGTTATTTTTGCAAAATTAAGTTCGTAAGCACTTTTTAGTTGTTTATTTTTTTTGCACTAGTCACTACCAACATTTTATTTCCTGTATATTTCCAACTCACACATGGATCATAAAAATAAAAAAATATATATTACAAAAAACAGTATATAAATCAATTTTCATCGATTAAAAACGTCCGAAACAATATCGACCGCGCGACCTCTAAACAACTGAACTTCCGCATGCTGACGTGATGCCCGCGACCGATCGATCGAATTATAAGAAGAGACCTGCACTTAATTGAGGATCTACAAAAAATCGTAGAATGCGCAGCAAAGAACCTTGTCTAGTTTAACGCCACTAAGGTACATGTTTACTATGTCATAACTCATACTAGGAGAAAGATTTCTTTAACCTAGTTGCCATCACTTTTCAGCAGAATCTTCGCTGGAATAAACACATCACGTCAATTGCCACGGCAGCTGCTAAGAAATTGGGTTTTGTTCTTCGAGTACAAAAATACTTTTCTTATGTCAATTTGTGTACCATTTACAAAACCCAAATCAGACCCCAACCTTGAGTATTGCCCCTCCTTTAATCCTTAGCAACCTTTACTCTGTCCATAAAAGAACTATTCGACTGATGATTGAAACATCACAAAGAAACTCGGTTCTGTAGATCATTATGCGCTATCGTTCTCTGTTTTACAGATAGTACCATGGCTGTTGTTTTAATTCCGTATTAGTAAGTTCTGTCAGAGAGATAGGGCATCGACCCACATGCATCCCTTCACCGTCCAACTGCATAGAGCACTTCGCTCCTTTATTTCCAGAGTATCCCGTTTGTTGAATGTGTTACGAGCAAACGCCTTCCTCTCCTGCAAGCCATTAAACCCCACATTAATAAATTTTTGCCCTATTCATTAAAGTGAATAACGGTACATAGTACTTAGGCTTTTCGCCTTCGTGGTCTGCTCATAGATAGAAAAAAGAAACGTAATTTACAAACTAAAGTAGGTAAGGAACCGCGGCAAAACCATTCTATGTTATTCAGATAATTTTAAATGACATTTGCCGTATTGACGTCATAGTCTATATTATTCGCATTACAGAATTACAATTTTATTTATTTAAAGTTAACGTTTCTCAAGAGCACGTATTTTTGAAGCACTCTGTATAATACAAAATATTTTTAAGGTGAACACATTTTCGTTTCCTAAACACATTTGCTTCCTAGTCAGTGTTATAAAAACTGTTCTGTTATTTACAGGTCGCGAGGAGGTACGGTGACTATGATACAGATTACAGAGGACACTCCGCCCGACATGTTGGCTGGGGCCATGGACCTGACAGTGCATCTTCCAAGTGGAAAAGCAATAAAGATGTCAGTGGAAAGGAGGTTAGTAGTAATAATATTTACTATATAATCACGTGTTTTATAGCTTCTCTTAAGGGAGCAAACATTACATAATAATGATATTTTTAGTTTTCCTACTTTTAGTTTTACTTGTTTTTTATGGACCTAATGTTTCATCTCAAAACTATATTTTGGTGCTGTTGTGCGGAATAGACTACTTACCACTAGACTTGAATTTTTGCTTAAAGACTAAAGGTGTTCTATAGTATAACCAAGTAGTCCTCGCCCACAAACAAAATTAATTTTCCGAAACGGTTTTGCGAAAAGTTCTAGCAGCGGTTTTTTGCACTACACGGTTCACTAGGCCTTTTTGAAATTGAAATTCAAACTAGGGATGAATGCAAGGAGAATAGGACACCCTATCAAGCTGGCTTTCAATCGTGGTATACAGACGGCTCGTGGATAGCCAGTTCCGGGTCAGCCGGCAGAAATGCACTTAGTGAGCTAGCAACGACAAAGGTGGTAAGATTAACATGGATCCCTGGGCATAATGGTGTCGATGGCAACGAGAAAGCGGATGAGTTCGCTAGAAGCGAATCGATGCTCCAATTCTCAGGTCCAGAACCCTGCCTGGGTATAAGTAAACAATACTGCTCGCAGGCCCTGAATTGATAGGCCTGGGAAAAGACAATTGGTCAAGGATGAACTACACTAGACAGGCAAAAGAAATGCTATCTAACCCATGCGGATCTAAGGCAACTTGGTTGATGTCAAGGAGTCGACGGGTGATTGGCATTTTGACAGGACACTGTAAGCTAAACAGGCACATGTTCCAGCTGGGGTTAGTATACAACCCTTGTTGTCCTAACTGTGGGGCAGAGGAAGAGCATCCGAATTATATTCTTGGCACGTGTGAAAGGTGGCAAGACTACTTCTTTAGTTAAGTCTCTCTCCAAGGAAGAATTACAACATCTCGACTGGGGCAAGATATAAAGACAGAGAAAGAGAGAGAAAGAGAGAGAGAGAGAGAGAGAGAGCTTCAAGACACACCTATCTATTTTTTAGTGTCTACAAGAGTATTTACTATTTATAATTTGTCATATAGTGACGATTTTTTAAAAATTCAATTATTGGATGCGTGTTTTTGTAGGAAAGTTATCTTTTAGATCACCTGTTATATTTAATTTCGCTAGTAAATTAATATAATTGGGTGTTGCATTCTTGGACCTGGTTCTCGATTAAGTATTTATGTGTCATGATCGTAGTTGAACATCTTGGATCTTTACATCTATGCCAACAAACCATAAACGAAAATTGGGTGGTACTCCTCGACTTTTGTTGTTAAAATTGGCAGTTTTTTTTTGTGTTTTATTTTGTAACTTTGAATCTACCCAAGATATTGAAACAATGTGGTACCTAATATGTGGAGAAAAATTCAAGAAAAATTCTAGAAACAAGCAAATGAAGATTTTTTGGAACAAATGTACTGGATATGAATTTAGGGGTTCTTGCCTTAAATTACGAGAGAATTGATGGAAACGCGTAATACAATTTTAATAGTAGGAACTTGCTCCAAAAAATTGGTAATATTCATTCAAAATCTCTAATATATTCGAAGTACATTGAAGTTCTCAACTTTGCCTAGAAAACAAGTGAAAACATTTTATTGAAAAACTATTTTAGAAGTAAATGCAAATAAATTAACATATAATTAAAATATACTTTTTACAAATACCAAGTTTCGGTGAGACAAAATAGGTTTTTAAAATAAAATGTCTTATAATATGTGTTTTTCTTTATGTTCTTGGAAAGTATTTAAATTATAGTATCGTACTTTTTGGCCATCAGTAAGATCTAAATATTTGCTTGTTTCTCCGAGTGTTTTCAGTTTTAGTTCAAGATTAATTAAGCATAAAATTAGTTGACAACAAAGTAAATGCCAATAATTCTATACACCATGAATAATTTTATAATTTATTTTAATTTGATTTTACGGGCTTTTGAGGTTGTTAGTTCCGCTTCTGATATTACGTTACTGTTTTATTTGATGACAGATATTTAGACTAAGGATTTACGTGATTATAAGCTACAAAGTCGTAGAACGAGTAAGTCCAGCTAGGGTGTGCATAATGGAATTTCATGCGCCAAACAGGCATAACAATATAATAAGAACTTGCAATATAATAAACTTTGCATTCCTTTTCACAGTACTCCAATGATGGACCTCCTAGTGCAAATCACAACAACCAATCATCTGCAGCTGTCCAACCACACTCTGCAAGTACTTGGCATGGCCCCGTCCTCGGAACATAACGATAAAATACTCCCTTTTAAGCCAAATACACCCATCGGGACCCTTGACACACAACATATTAGGGTACGTATACGTATATCTCTAATTTGTTAACCTAAATTTTACCAGTAGTCTATTAAAAATAATGTGTATTAAAAATGGCTCATGTTTAAAATGTTATATGATAAATATATGTTTTTTTTTCATTCTACTACACGTTATAAGCATATTCTATACTTAAATCTTATTATTATAGAGGCCGATATTATGCTATTGTAAAAAGTCCAAATTGTTTGATGCTAACGTGTAAAGGGTCATACTTTGCCGATTTTGAAGTTTTATGAGTTCTTCTGCGGATTAATTCTTTAAAAATTGTATGATTATTTTTATTTGTTATACAATGTCTATTAAAAATAATGTGTATTAAAAATGGCTCATGTCTAAAATGTTATATGATAAATATATGTTTTTTTTTATTCTACTACACATTATAAGCATATTCTATACTCAAACCTTATTATTATAGAGGCTGGGAAGGATGATTCAACACAAATCTAAAAAAGTTTTGGCGAAATATCCTTTAGGTTATTGTGATTAAAAGATTCCACTATCTGCCGAATTCTTCCAAGACTTTCTCAGTAAAATAGTTTTTTTTGTTAAATATAATTCCTAATTTTATAAGTTAAATTTGCATTCAATATAAATCCTTCTGGCAAGAATCCTTTTACATAGTTTAAGTAATTGTCATATACTTTCTCTCGTCATCTAATGTTTTTTAACAATACAATGTAATACTAATTTAATAATTTTTAACTAATACTAAAATACTTTTTATTGAAGTGTTTTTTGTTTCGTTTACAATAATTTTCTCACTTATTGATCTGAAATGTAACTTATTAACGAGTAAAAAAAAATGTCTGATGAGAACTACGGACTAACTTCCTATAAATATACTGATATGCTACGGCGAACATAAAGGTTTGTTTGTGTATTTCATTGATTATGAAAAAGCTTTCGAAAACGTCAAAAACGAACCTCTGATAAAAAGTTTTCAGGAAATTAGTACAGATCGAAAAGGTATTAAAGATAAAGGGCGCATACATTAATATCCAAAAATACTGACGACACTCTATTATTGCCGGTAACGTGGGGACTCAACAGAGCGAATTTAATAAATATAGTCGGAAAATGCTCAACTGACTAGCGAGGAAAAAAAAAGTTGAATACTTATGAGCAATCGTATTAGAAAACTGGGACTATGATGAAGAGGTCAGAGTTCAATCGAAAATGACCAAGGTAACGTTTCTAAAGCGTAAGACTTTCCTGTCCCCGCGACGACCCCCCCTAGGCCTACTGTTGCCATTGAAGTGCTGCGTATAGCCCGTCTTACGCTATGAAGGTGAAACCTAGTCGTTGAAGTTTAGAGCAATAGCGAAAAGATGCGTTAGAAATGTGGATTCTTAGAAACTCTTGCATATTTCGTGAACAGTTCACGTTTCAAAACGCTGGGACCAAAAGGCAACTACTCGACATTGATCTGGGGTGCGTTTTAAGAAGAGCTTGACATACCATCCCAAAACTCGTGCTAAAAGGAAAAATCGAAGATCGACGAGGCCTGGGACGTAAACAGCTAGGGGACAACAAAGAAAGGAGTGAAATGTGAAATATTCAAGACACCTTCAGGTGTGCTGAAGAGGGATTCTGATCGTTGTTGACTGAGAGAAGGAGAAATGTTACTCATATTTTGCAACGGTTTTTAGTAAAGTCGTTCTTATTTGGTATTTTTAAATAATTAATGGCATATTCATCACCTTTTTGAATTCTAGTTACGTGAAATTATTATAGAAATATTAGTAATATCCCGAGCAGCCTATTTTCTTTAAATATACGGAAATTGATATTTTATTTAAACCTTATAGACATTGCTAATAAATTCCTCTGCATTTAGAACTAATGTTTCGAACACATTGACTCTTTAAGGCTAGTTAACAAAAAAAAACGAATAAAACACACATTACATGAATACTACAAGTATGTTAATTGTCATTTTATGTATCGTTAATATGTGGATTTTCATTAAATAAAATGATAAAAACAGTGGTTCTAACTATTTTCATAAAAATGCGGAAATATAAACTAACTAGCTTGTTGCTTAAAATTGTACTATTAGTGGTAGATTATGGATAGATAAAAACAACATGCAATTATGTCGTACATACATAATCTTTTTGTAGGTTCTACCCAAAGGAAGAACATTACCGGCACCAAAATATGTAGCTCCTGGACATCAACCCTTTGAAAGCACTTTTAGATTAAAGGTACATCTTCCTAGGAATCAGCTATATGTAACTAGGGTCAGTCGAAATGTATTACTAGAAGATATCATGAAAAAAGTCTGCGAAGAAAAAAATTTGGATCCGAAGAAATATGATTTTAAACATCCTGGTAAGAACCACGTTGTTTATATTTTTAGATAAAATAGTTCCTGTAATTAAAGTAAATTTAGATTATGACTAATTTTTAAAGATCTAACGATTAGTAAAAATGCAGCTAGAACTAATTTGATATAAATATATTGATATTCGCAATTAACAATCTAAAAACTTGGTTTTCCTTAGCTCGTGATTTTTGTGCAATTTCGGGACATTCTTAATTCATTACTTAAAATACAAAGGCTACAATTTGATTGACACTAATTGTGCTTATCATTTGTTAACACTACCTAAGTTGTTATCTTTTCTGGCAAACAATACGATGCCGTACTAAGTGATTTATTTTGATTTACTCAAGTCTTTAAACGTGAATTTTATTGTGTACTAAAAATCTTTATCATTTACAGTACTAATTCTGTATTCTGTTACGCAGTACGCATGTTCTCGTGTCTATAGTCTCCACTGCAAGACAGTTTCTCCAAGAACCCTAAGGCGTTTACTTCTCCTATTTTCGCTAATTCGATATAGTCCATATTAATACAGCGTATGTGGTTTATAACGAAATTGTGTCTTCTATGCTTTGTGTTATTTGTGTTTGTGAAGTAATGTAATTAATAATTACATTAGAGTGTTGTGGTTAAATAGAACTAAGGTGAGCACTAGAAAAATATTCAATTTTCCTATTTTCCTGAAGTGACTATGGCCAAATTTAGGAGAAAGGAAATCATTCCTCGTTTGAAACTAAAATAATTTAAACTAAAGAATGTCGGTCACGTGATACTTCGATTTACTTTTACTAAGATTTATTTAGGGTAGTTAAGCAAATTATTACTTGTTGCTCAGTTATTAGCATAGTATTTTCATTTCAATTTTTAATCTAATTTGTCTAAGAAATGAATACGCTAATGTTTTGCTAGTGTGCAATATTTCCACGTATAGCGAAAATATCTGAAAGATAATTTGTGTCTGGATTATTGAGAATTAATACAGGCCACACTTACACAATAAAAACAACGCTTATCATATATAGTGATAGCTTAGTTACTTTTTTTTTCTTAAGATAAGCGTTTATTTAAAAAAAAGCAAATTATTTTATTCTACGTTGTCATTCAAAAATCCAATCATGGAAAGTTTTAATGTGCAGTTAGCATTTAGGTTGAAATGTTACGTTTTTTGAAAGAATTTCTTTTGTTTATGATAGTAAATACTGTTACTGATGCACCTAATTCATTACATTTTTCGCAACCCCTCCAATATATTTATTATTCACGTTGCGATAGCAAAACGTAAGGTAATTAATTATTTACAAACCAGCTTAAATTCACCACCTACCATACACCTACTTTAAATTAAGATAAAATAAAAGAGTTTCAAATTAATTGATTTGTGTTAAATTAAAATTAAATGTTACATAAAAAAACGTGTACTAAGTTATGCAAAGTGGAGTTTTCAGTGTTGCACACTAATATCCAAATAAAAAAGTTCTTACAATATCTTTCTTCATAAAGATGGAAGAAAATGTTAAATGTGAAAGTTTTGTGGATTTTTATAGATCATATTACCAAATCAACTGAGCATCGAATGAAAAAGATATACTATAGGTATAAAAGATCGAGCTTTTTAAATTGGTTGGAATCGTATTTTTGGATTCTATAAAAATACTTATTTTGTATAGCGCAACCTACGTGGTTTTACAGTTAGTTTTTGAAATATTTGATTGCAAGTTTCATTTTCATACAGAATGCAGACAAGATTTTTGCGACCTTTTTTAATTTTAGGTAAAGGTAATCTCAAATCTCAAGACTGACAATAATACTTTTGGCACCGTGAATTAATAATTTTATTTTTATGTAAAATGAGGTATTCCTTTGGGTTAACTTTTTTTAGCTATATATTCACACAATATTTTTTTGACTTCTATGAAGCCTCCTGGATTAAAACATTTCTCTGCGGAAACTCCCAATTTTTATTTATATTTGTGTCTTCTATAAAGCCTCCTGAATGCCGTAATTAAACAATTTTTTTGCAGAAACTCCCAATTTTTATTTTACTTATTTATTTATTTTTTACCTTTTTCTTAAAAAAATTGTGATAAATTCAAGCCCTCTGAATGTGGAACTTCATAAGGAAACTTATTTTTTTTATTTACTTTTCAATTTTTTCTAGCTGAAATTTTATATATTCAAAAATATTTCTTTTTGTTTCTACAAAGTCTATTGAATTCCGTAATTAAAATATTTATCTGCGGAATCTACCAATTTAATTTCATTTATTTTTTAACTTCTTAACTGAAATGTGATACATTCACAACATATTTTTTGTAGGACTTCTATAAACCCGATGTTCTGAATGTGGAACCCAAAAAATTTCCTGTGAAAACCCTTATTTGTAACTTTATCTATTTATCTACTTTTCAACTTTTTTTTAACTGAAATGTGATATATTCACAAAATATTTTTTGACTTCTATAAGCCCTCTGAATGTGAAATTTAAAAAAAATCCTGAGGACACTTTTATTTTTAGACAAAGTGCCTGCTTTCCATAATGACTCGGTAGTAAATATTCCAACATTGTTTGAATAATGGAAACTATAAAAACTTCGTGCAAGGATAATAAATAAAAAACGCGATGTTTTGACCAGAATATGGAGGTTTTCTATTTTTATGTTGGTAACATAACCTGAAAATGTCAATTAATAAAATCAGGGTAAACTACTCAAATTTAAAAAGTCAAAAATTTTACAATAATAACGAAAAAGGGAGAAATAGTTCAAATTTCTCGCTGCATTTATCATAAAATATCAGGTTAACCAACATAAAAATACAAAATCACTAAATATTCCATAAATAATCATATTGTCATTTCATGGCGTCTTTTTTCGTTATTAAAGCAAGTTTATTTCATATATACAATACACCAAGTAAATGAAATAATGTAGGTTATTTAGTCTGTTACAGCAATAGTAAAAATAGTAAATCTATCAGTGTACCGAAAATCATCAAAATGCCGATAGTAAGTGTAATAAATTATTAAGTTAAGAAAAACGTAAAAAATAAATAAATAAATAAAAATTGAGGGTTTCCGCGGAGACAATTTTTAAATACCGAAGTCAGGAAGCTTTATAGAAACTAAAAATATTTTTTGTGAATATGTCACATGTCAGCTAAAAAAAAGTTAAAAAGTAAATAAATAAATAAAATAAAAAATAGGATTTTTTAAGTTCTACATTCAAAAAGAAGACTTTAAAATATTGTGCTATAAATGTATCAAATTTGAACTAAGTAAATAAATAAAAATTGGGAGTTTCCGCAGAGAAATGTTTTAATCCAGGAGGCTTCATAGAAGTCAAAAAAATATTGTGTGAATATTTAGCTAAAAAAAGTTAACCCAAAGGAATACCTCATTTTACATAAAAATAAAAATTGGGAGATTCTGCAAAAAAATTGTTTAATTACGGCATTCAGGAGGCTTTATAGAAGCCACAAAATATTTTGTGAACATTTCAACTAAAACAAAGTTGAACCTTCATTCGTTATAATGGAGAAATTGCTAACATCACGTAGATTATGGAGTGGTGCTCCGTCCTGCTGCCATATAATACATCTACATTGTTCAAAGTGTAATATTTCACACTAAACGGAGATTGAAATAAGATCACCGAAAGGGAGTTTTCATCTGACCAAACATAAACATTTCGTTTATTAAACATCTCCACAGTTGAGAATGTTGGTTCGCCTGTGAATGATAGCTGGAAATAAATTAGGATCTTGCTGCATTATTTCTGACAAGAATAAATCTTTTTAGGGTTTTTTCGGTTGGATGATTGCCGATAAAAAGCATATTGAAAATCTACTGTTATAATTAGTCGACGTTTCGACCTCTATGTGATGATCTTCAGGACTCTAAATGTGTAGAACTCTTGTTAAATATTGTTTTTTTTATTTAAGGGGCAATGTTTCTTCGAAATGTATGTTAGAAAATAAATTGTTTTAGCTATCTTACTAGATTTAAATTGACATACATATTAAGTATATAAAACAAAAATACACAATTTACGTGGCATAACACAATTATTATATAATAAGATTTAAATAAAGATAAAATAAATCTAGATTAAAATCAATGTTGACTAGCAGGCATTACCATACTTACAACACGGAAAATCACATTGTATCTAATTATGATAAGTGTATGAGTAAATCTTATTGTATATTAACTGTGTTGTGCCATGTACATTGTGTGTTTTTGTTTTATATACTTAATGTATTTTAATATATATAGTGTACCAAGATATGCTACAGGTTTTTAGCGTATATACTTTTTTTATTTATTTCTCATTTCTAACATAAATTTTCTAAAGTACATTGCCCCTTAAAATTAAAAAAAAACAATATTTAACAAGAGTCTTCAATTTTTTGGGTCCTAAAGTCGAAACGTCGACTAATTACAACAACAGATTTTCTATGTGCGTTTTATTGACCATCATCTAAAATACCCCCAAAATTATTATTGTGGTCATTAAAATTAAATAAAAAATAAATCTCTTTAAGGTGGCCTATACTTGAAATGCTTTAACCTTCTTTAAACTGTTTCATAAGTCAATGTTTTATTTGTTCTTTCATATGTATAACAAAATCGCTACGGCCCTTTTTTAATTTGTTTTCATTAAAATATTTTATAATGGAGTCCTTTGTCAAAACTTTCTTCATATCGTCTTTAAGCCGTCGTCACGTTTTTGTTATTTTTTAAATAAAATTTTACCATTTTATATCTCATTAATAGAATAAATCATAAAAATAAAATTATAAATTCTTGGTGAATGTATGAAGTGAAAGTATTATTTTCAATTTTGATATTATTTGAGGAAAATACCTAAAATTAAAAAAAACGTAGCAGTAATTTTGTTTGCAAGCTAGACACACTTATCTACGTGAAATACATTTTAAATTGAAATATTTCAAAAACGACAGCATCCAAAAGTGCGACAAAAAGCCATACCATCCAATTAAAAATAAAAACGATATTTTTTTTATACTATGCCCAGTTGTTTCGCTGATAATTTTTATGAATGATCCATACAAGTCCACAAAACTTATTTAATTTACCATTTTCCTCCATTTTCATACAGAAAAATGTTTTAAGGACTGTTCACTTTTATTTAGATATCCCAGTACAAAATGAATTTAAGTTTGCTTTTTATTGCTCCTGAATTGTGATATATCGTTTAACGAAAATTAGTTACTTACATTTACTTACAGTTACTACATTAATCAGGTACTTAGAATAACGTAAACAGTTTTCAGGCTAAAATATCGGAGTGGCTGGACATAAAACACTGCATTGTTACACTGGGTTAAGCGGATTCATTTGACTTACCTGAGAATTAAATTAGTTATTTAAGTTGGCTAGAAGTCGTCAATTTTAGGTTTAAGAGCGAATATTTTAGGTCGGAAGTATTTTTTGACAAAATATTATATAAGCAAATTAGCCTTGTTTTTGCTTGACTCCTTTGCAACTGGGAGAGTGTGCGATTATATATCTATTACCCACAATATTCATTACATTTTAGTTAAACTGCTATTCTTAAATATTTTATCAATAAAATTTCTTACTTCCCCCGTAAAAGGAAAGTATCGCAATCGTGAAAAAATCAGCCTCCGAGGTTTTTGCAGATTTTTGTGTTTTCAGGTCCCTGGACACCGAAAAACATGTTCTCCCATTTCCGCTAGTCTATTTGTCTGTCCGTCTGTACACGGCATTGCTCAAAAACTATTATCCGATTAACTTCAAATTTTGGTCAAAAATCTAGTGACATAAGGGGATGAAATGGTTCCATTTTAGTAAAAATCCAATATTGAGGAACAAAATGGCGGCCAAGTGAAACGTTAAAAAAAGTATTGCTAAAAAACTATTTATCCAATTTACCTAAAATGTTTGCACAAAAATGAAATATTACTCAGAAATCAACTGATAACATTTTGCTACGAATCCAAGATCGCCATCTGCGCCAAAATGCGGCTAATAAAATATTTAAAAAATTAGCCTGAAAATAGGTTTTACAAAATTCAAGTTTTAGCGTTTCTAGGTACCCAAAAAAATATTTTCTCAGTTCCGTCGGTCTGTCTGTTTATCAGTTTGCGGCATAGCCCAAAACAACTTACCCGACTGACTTTTTAAAAAATTAAAGGTCTTATGAGGATGACCTACGTCATATCCAAAAATCAAGTGTTACCCAGGTAGAAACTGGTCAAATATTGGCACTAATCCAACGTAGTGAAACAAGATGACGTACAGTAAAAATGTTTGTGACTATGTGCGGAACTAAATTGGGTCACACTTTAGCATTCCTAAAAAACGGAAAGATGTATAACGAGGGAAGTTAAGGAAATTTACCGACTTTTTCTGGTTCATTATTCGGTATACACTCGGCAAAACCTATTAAAAAATTCATTCTTTTAAGATTTCAAAAAGGAAAAAACGAAAACGTCAACAAGATTCCCGTCTGCACAATGACATTTCATCTTTAAAGAAATCAAATATTACTTGCTTTAAATTTGCCATAATTATATTCTGTCGGAATTTGGTTTTTCATTTTTCCTCAGGAGATATCAATTTCTATTTTTCGATCACTTGTCATTTATTTCGATAGAAATCAACAGTATCTCGCGAAACCGTTAATACATTTTACGGTATCTTTAGATTAAGAAAACAAATTATGTTGAGACCGAACAAAAAATAAACATCTCAAAATATAAAATAACTTTCACCAGTAGAAGAGCTCTTTAAAGAGATATGCTTCCGTTGAAATAAAGTTAAATATTTCCATGACATGTTTTAAAAGAAACAAAAAAAAAGAGGATCTATTTTACTTGACTGATACCCAATTTTGTTTTGAAGATCCAATTTACAAAGGCAAACATCCAGATATACTTAAGTTATTATAATGATATCAAAGTATCATTATATTTGCTTGGTTTTTTCCATTTGACAGATGCCTATTTTGGGAGATCCATTTGTATTTGTATATTTGTTTTATTTATATATTTGTTGTCCATTATTTATATTCCAAAATATTTTGTCACTATTATTTGTTATGTCCTTTTAAAAGAAGTTGAGAGTTCTATACGTATTTTTATGTTCAATTTTTTTGCTTTTAATGGACAAATCGAATTAATATTTTTTAAGATTTAATTGTTCATATTTATATGCAGTTAAATAACAAATACATTTTTATTTTTAGGAAATTTAGACGAAGTTCTTGACCCTAAATCCACTCTTAGCGACTACCAGATAACTGAGATTTACGTGGTTGCTAAAGGTACAACAAATATAAATCAAGCATTTTCAGCTGCCGATATCATGGTGCTCAGGAAAGAAGAGGAACGCAAACAGATGCACAATAAAACCGGAGGAGGTGTTTTTAACCTAATTTTTAAGAGAGGAAAATCGGTAGGTTCGATTTTTTTTACTTCTACAGTGGAGTCAATCTACCGGAAAATTTCGTAAACAAACTTTGGATCTTTTTGTTTAAACATATTGGTGGGATCACAAAAGTAGGATATCCTGAGTTTTTGGATTGTACAAAGAGCGGGATATGTATTTGTTTTTATTTTTGTAGCGTATTCGACAATTTTCTATCAAGGACTTGTATAGCGGCTTCTATTGGTCCCATCCAAAAAAAAAAAAAAAACTATATTTTTCGTTTTTAAATATTCCAAGAAAACTGTGTTGTTTCAGATCTATATGTTCAATATCTAACCGGAACCACAAAACCACAAAAACAACATACCATAAAGAATTTTTAAATGTTCTTCATAATTTAGTTGTGTCTACTCAATTTTAATAAAAATTGTAATAAGATACTTCTAGTGGTCGCTAATTAGCCTATAAAATGTTAGGGCTTAATATCTCATAGAACGATTAAAAACTGTGAATTAATTTGAAAATTGAATCGCCGGTAGGTTCTGTGCAATCCAGCCAAACTGAATGTTTTATTTTTAAAAACTAATGTATTTTTTAATCTCTCCAAAATGGCACTGAAAATGTAGTTTTTAGTTAAGAAATTCCGTCCAATTTTTTAACTAAATATCAAAATTTATAAAATAGGTTTTTATGTTTTAAATAGTTGTTTTTATAATCAAATATTGACCAAGAACGATTATACTAATAAAGAAAGACAAATAGTTCATTAAAAAAAATTAATTAGGTACCTAATTATTTTTTAAAAATTTTTTAATAAATAATATTTTTCAGTAAAAGGGATTATTATTAGTTTTTTAAATATGAAATAAAATATATATTGTTTGAAAATAAAGTTATAATAATTATAATTTTTTTAGTTAAAAATAAGTTGGGTTAAGTTTTTGGCCTTTGAGTATAATTGCTTTTCTCTCTACATTTGTTTATATAAATAAATATTTAAAATATTAAAAAACGATTTTTTAAAATTTTTATTTTTTTTAATTAATAAATTAGACAAAATATTTAATTCAAAACATCTTTTTAGTGTCATTTTGAAAGGAATAAAAGAACGTAGGAACAATTAAAAAAAACGATCCAATGTTCAAATTAAATTGCAGTTTTAAAATTAAAGTGCATTTCTATTAGATGCAGACTTAATATTTGGTATTTTTTTTAGTGACCAAAAGAAGTATTCTTTTACAGGATTTTATTAAAATGAATCTAAAATTATGAAGAAAATTCTTTTTTTTTGTCATATGGTTTTTGTTGTTTGATATACTATGTATTGTATAAAGAGTTTTGACCACCGCAGTTTTGTAGAAAATTTGAAAATGAAGATATTGTTTTCTTTTTCTCTTCGATCGTACCAATACAAGACGTTATACTTGTAAAAAAAAGTCAAAAAAATGTGGGTCATTGTGTAACAATAACAATTTCCTTCCTGCGTAATTCCACCGACATGTTTGTACAAAAAATACCTTAAAGATTGATCCTACTACAAAAATTATTAAACGCTTTTCAGATTTTATCTTTCTTTTTTTATATTTGTAATAAGACTACCCTTTTCTATAATAAGTTCATTAGCAGCAAAGCAACAGGCATGCAGAGCAGCTTTTTATCACCTCCCTAAGATGAACTATTGATAACGTAATAAAATAAGATACCAAAAAATATGTTCTCTATCTTTTGACTTTGGTATGGCATAGATACTTACTGCAAGTCAAGAATATATGATATTGGTACGAAACGAATAAGGATAGACATTAGACGATAACGGAGAGCCTGCTATATGCTACCCCACAAAGAGGCTCCTCAATCAAGACACATTTTTAGAAAGAAATGGACCCTTTTGAGTTAATCACGTTTTATAAGGTGTCACCTAAACAAAGTCGTCTGGTGTTGACTAAAGCGCCGTATCGACACACACACACAATATTCTCAGTAGTTTTGGATACGTGGGCATAAAATTTGCAATCTTATGCAGGTGCCAGCAAGTGTTCAGTTAGGGCACAGTAATGGTTCTAAGTTAATATATCTTAAATTAGAGAAAAGCGAAGCTCAAAGGCACATAACAACATAAACATTCTAAACTGTTTGTTCGTGTCATTCAACATGGAATTGTTCGAGAGTGCAATTCCTGATCCTGGCCCTGACAGTTGAAGAAGCAATTCCAAGAACAGGTTCTAACTCAGACAAAGCAGTGATACTACCTTTCCGAGTCAATTGATCGGCTCCCGTACCGCATTACTATTAATGCCCTGGTGGTCAGACATCCATCCAGGCTAACCTCTTTGGATTCATAGAGCTCTCCTGCATGCGAGTGTAAGCAATGAATTAAGCCTGTTAAAAAACAAAGCTTCAATTGCTCCTTGACAGTCGCAACATGCGTGTCCGGAGCATATAGAACCCTAGTTTGCACTTGGACTGACAGCCTTCTTACACGATTAGAGAGATTTTCAGCAATCTCATTCAGAGTTTCCTTATGTAACTGAAGGTTCATTGTTCTTCCCCTTCTCCACGACGATGTGACAAAAAAACTTCCTGAAATGGATTAGCAAAAGATTACCTACTTGTAGCTTTTTTTATTTTACTTGACTTTTTAGTTGTTTCTCTTGAGTTATGATCATCCCTTTCAAAAGTTTTTCGGTGCGATAAACATTAATTTGCAAATGTTTCAGAATAAATTCTTCTTGCTTCCACACAATTGCGGAGTGCTTGTCCATAAAGTAGATGCATGTGAGCATATTTGCTATAGGAATAATGCTCAATTAGTTAATTTTTGTGTGGCCAATCGATCAGGCAGTTTTGACAAGTGTTGTCAATAACTCATTGGCAAAAAAATAAAAACGACTGTTGTTTTATTCCAAGCAGCATTAAAGTTCCAAAAACTGACGCCGAATTACAGCGTTACTATAACTTGATGAGAAATTGGTATTGGTTAACAAAAATCATTCTTTAAAATGTAACATACAATAGAGTCAATGCTAGTAGTAACATGTTCTAAACAATTACATGATTTATCTACTACGAGATATCACTACTTCATTGTAAATCTGATGGTGGCTGGAACGGCATGCCTACTACATCTAACTAGCTAAAAGAGACCATAACTTTATAGTAAAAATGGTGATTGCTTTAACAACTGAACAACGACTTTAGAGTAAACGTTACTTAAAGATTTAATATTAATGTATAATATTAATGTTGTTTTAAATGTAAAGTTTTTTTAAATGATGTTTTTTCGATAATGTTTAACCCATTTAAATACTAACTATACATGTTTTTATTGCAGAAAATAAATATCTTGAGAAAGCTCAATATAATGAGCGAAACGTCGATTAAATTATAGTTTTACTTCTCAATGAGTTAACCTATGCCCAAGAAAATAATACAAATATATATATATATATATATATATATATATATATATATATATATATATAGGTGCCAGCAAGTGTTCAGTTAGGGCACAGTAATGGTTCTAAGTTAATATATCTTAAATTAGAGAAAAGCGAAGCTCAAAGGCACATAACAACATAAACATTCTAAACTGTTTGTTCGTGTCATTCAACATGGAATTGTTCGAGAGTGCAATTCCTGATCCTGGCCCTGACAGTTGAAGAAGCAATTCCAAGAACAGGTTCTAACTCAGACAAAGCAGTGATACTACCTTTCCGAGTCAATTGATCGGCTCCCGTACCGCATTATATTAATGCCCTGGTGGTCAGACATCCATATATATTCATAGAGCTCTCCTGCATGCGAGTGTAAGCAATGAATTATCCTTGACAGTCGCAACATGCGTGTCCGGAGCATATAGAACCCTAGTTTGCACTTGGACTGACAGCCTTCTTACACTATTAGAGAGATTTTCAGCAATCTCATTCAGAGTTTCCTTATGTAACTGAAGGTTCATTGTTCTTCCCCTTCTCCACGACGATGTGACAAAAAAACTTCCTGAAATGGATTAGCAAAAGATTACCTACTTGTAGCTTTTTTTATTTTACTTGACTTTTTAGTTGTTTCTCTTGAGTTATGATCATCCCTTTCAAAAGTTTTTCGGTGCGATAAACATTAATTTGCAAATGTTTCAGAATAAATTCTTCTTGCTTCCACACAATTGCGGAGTGCTTGTCCATAAAGTAGATGCATGTCAGCATATTTGCTATAGGAATAATGCTCAATTAGTTAATTTTTGTGTGGCCAATCGATCAGGCAGTTTTGACAAGTGTTGTCAATAACTCATTGGCAAAAAAATAAAAACGACTGTTGTTTTATTCCAAGCAGCATTAAAGTTCCAAAAACTGACGCCGAATTACAGCGTTACTATAACTTGATGAGAAATTGGTATTGGTTAACAAAAATCATTCTTTAAAATGTAACATACAATAGAGTCAATGCTAGTAGTAACATGTTCTAAACAATTACATGATTTATCTACTACGAGATATCACTACTTCATTGTAAATCTGATGGTGGCTGGAACGGCATGCCTACTACATCTAACTAGCTAAAAGAGACCATAACTTTATAGTAAAAATGGTGATTGCTTTAACAACTGAACAACGACTTTAGAGTAAACGTTACTTAAAGATTTAATATTAATGTATAATATTAATGTTGTTTTAAATGTAAAGTTTTTTTAAATGATGTTTTTTCGATAATATTTAACCCATTTAAATACTAACTATACATGTTTTTATTGCAGAAAATAAATATCTTGAGAAAGCTCAATATAATGAGCGAAACGTCGATTAAATTATAGTTTTACTTCTCAATGAGTTAACCTATGCCCAAGAAAATAATACAAAATATATATATATATATATATATATATATATATATATATATATATATATATATATATATATATATATATATATATATATATATATATATATATATATATATATATATATATATATATATATATATATATATATATATATATATATATATATATATATATATATATATATATATATATATATATATATATATATATATATATATATATATATATATATATATATATATATAAGGCATAACGGCCAGGGTAATTTTTTTTTCAAAAAATCCACAAACACGTCAATTTTGTTTGTGAAGGGGACAACTTTTGCCCTTAAAATGATCGCAAAATTTTCAACCCTCTAAGCGGGGGTGTCATCCCCCAAACTTTTTCAAATGGGAAGAGGGGTCAAGTGGTACCGCAATGAAAAGGGCTTTCTATTCTCTATACATTCCCGCTTTGGTTTTGAAAATCGATCAAGTCATTTAGAAAATATGAAGGATTGAAATTTGAAAAATACATTTTTCAAAAAACGCATAAATTGAATTAAATAAAAAAAAACTTACCGTATTAATGAAGCAAATGCTGAAAATGTTGCCCGTCGACCTCCATACAGTAATACAAATTAGCTTCAAATCGTTCTCCAACATTCTGAAGAACTTGAGGGGTCACTTCGCGACAAACGTCAATAATTCGTGTTCGCAGATCTTCTAATGAGGCAAGTGGAGTGCTATACACTTTACTTTTTATGTGTCCCCATAGAAAAAAGTCTAAAGGAGTCAAGTCGGGTGACCGGGGAGGCCACTCAATGGCACCCCTTCGTCCTATCCACCGCCCGGGAAAGTTAGTGTTTAAATAATTACGCACATTTTGAGAGTAATGTGGAGGTGCACCGTCTTGTTGAAATATCAGTTCCGCTTCAACGTATCCAGGATTATTTTCGATGATGTCAGTTAGGGCTGGGTCGATGGTATTTTCCAGTAAATCTAAGTACATATCACCTGTTAGAGTTCCAGGAAGAAAAAAAGGACCCACAATAGAATTTCCAAAAATACCAGCCCACACGTTCAATTTCTGAAGATGTTGTGTGTGCACCTCGTGAAATACCCTGGGGTTGTTCTCAGCCCAGTACCGACAGTTATGCCGATTAACTACACCGTTCAAAAAGAAAGTGCACTCACCCGAAAAACACACATTGAATAGAAAATTATTATTATTGGCCACTCGTTCACTAATAGTTTCACAAAATTGCAAGCGGCGATCAAAATCGTCTTCGTTGAGTTCTTGTACCAACTGAATTTTATACGGGTGGAAATGGTGTTTTTTCAATATTCTTTGGACACTTGTACGATTCACGCCGGTCTCATTGGCTAATTTTCTTGTACTCAGCGTACTATCCATGGCAACTTGGCCCAATACAAAGACCTCCATAGCTTCATTTACTACAGGATTTTCCATCTGCCTCTTTTTATTCATAAGGGATCCAGTTTCGCGAAATTTTGCTACTAACTCGCGAACAATTTTGCCGGAAAGGTGTTTTTCAGGATGTCGTTCATTAAATATCTGCGCAACCCGATTGCCACATTCATTATTTTTAAAATAAAGTTCGATTATTTCCACTTTTTCTGCAAGTGAGTACACCATAATTATTGATAAAAAATTTAATGATATTGAGAAATTTAAACGCACAAGTTACAGAACAGCTATCTAGCAACTACCGCACCTGATCGTTGTGGCATGTCAAATCACTAAAATCAGCAGTAAACATCTAAAATAACAGGACAAAAATAGCGAATTGGTCGAAGGAATTTATCCTTATCATTTACTCTGATAATTTGTAAATAAACATTTTAAATTTCAATCCTTCATATTTTCTAAATGACTTGACCGATTTTCAAAACCAAAGCGGGAATGTATAGAGTATAGAAAGCCCTTTTCATTGCGGTACCACTTGACCCCTCTTCCCATTTGAAAAAGTTCGGGGGATGACACCCCCGCTTAGAGGGTTGAAAATTTTGCGATCATTTTAAGGGCAAAAATTGTCCCCCTCACAAACAAAATTTACGTGTTTTTGGATTTTTTGAAAAAAAAATTACCCTGGCCGTTATGCCTTGCGGTACGTTTTCGATGGGCCACCCTGTATATATATATATATATATATATATATATATATATATATATATATATATATATATATATATATATATATATATATATATATATATATATATATATATATATATATATATATATATATTATTATATTCTTTGAAGGACTCACGGGAACTTTATTAATATTTGCCATGTTTTCTATAAAAAATACATCGCCATTTTTTATCTTTCGATCACCCTACTGGTAAGGTTTTGTGACATTATAATGTTTTGCCACATACGTGACTTTCTTAATTAACATTAAGGTTTATTCTGTCAATGATTCGCTTCAGAATTTTATCAGTTCTCAAAGCAGTCTGGTGTTAACTAAAGCGCCACATCGACACCCACCCACAATAGTTTTCAGTTAGAGCACAATAGTGGTTCTAAATTAGTATCTCTTGAATTAGAGAAAGAGAGGCTGAAAGGCCTAACATAAACGCTCTTAACTGTTTATTTGTGTCATTCCTAATCCTGGTGCTGACAGTTGAGGAAGCAATTCCAAGAACAGGTTTTGACACAGATACAGCAGTGGTACTACCTTTCTGAGTCAACTGATCCGCTCCCGTACCATATGACCTTCAATGCCTTGGTGGTCAGACGTCCTGATGTGGATAACCTTATCAGATTCATAGAGCTCTCCTGCATGCGAATGTAGGCAATGAATTAAACCTGTTGAAAATCAAAGCTTTAGTTGCTTCTTGACATTCGCAAAATGCCTGTGCAGCAAGTATATGGCACACTGTCTGAAACGTATAGAGCCCTAGTTGGAACTTGGACTGATAGCTTTCTTACACTATTAGAGAAATTTTCAGCAATCTCACTCAGCATTTCCTTAGGTACTGAAGATCTTTTGCTTTTGCCCTTCTCCATCACGATGTGACAAAAAACTTCGTAAAATGGATTAGCAGTAGATTACCTACTTCCTGCTTGTAGCTCTTTTTTTTATTATACTTGACTTTTTAACCCTCCCTTTCAAAAATTTTTCGGTGAGCGAGACGTCAATTTCTAAATGTTTCAGAATAAATTCTTCTTGCTTCCACACAATTGCCGAGTGCGTGTCCACAAATTGCATGCATGTCAGCATATTTGCTATAATGCTCAATTGGTTAATTCTTGTGTACTCAATCAATCAGACAGTTTTGACAAGTGTTGTCAATAACACATTGACAGCGTCACTATAAATTGATCAGAAATTGATATTGGCCAACAAAAATTATTCTTTAAAATGTAATGGAGTCAATGCTAGTAGTAACATGTTCTAAACAATTGATGATTAAGGTTTATTCTGTCACTGAGATAGATAGTAACCTTGTAAATTCACTTAACTCATCTAATATATAATTCTACTATTTATTATTTTACCAGTTCCAACATTTTAACACATTTTATTTTCGCGTCAAATTTTTCTTCAATTGAATGACGGGTTTTCCTACTGATTTTTTTAAATATTTCATTAAGCTACTTTGTCTTGCCATAGAGGATTTTTAACAAAATCTTACCATGTTGTTTTCTCTACGTCATACTTGTATGCACAATTTTTTTTTTAAATTAATTGAGTAGTTTTCTTACACTGATTTTGTGAAAGTTTTTTTAGGTTGGCATTTTGTTCCGCCATACTATATTCGTACCAAAATCTCACTAATTTTTGCTAAAACTTTGAATAAAATGTTTTTTTTTTATATTTTACTACAATGATTTTTTAAACAATTTATTAAGCCGCCATTTTGTTCCGCCCTAATGGATGCGCACAGTTGATTTTTGCACAAAATTTGAAGTCAATGAAGACATTAGTTTTTTATATTGATTTTTACAAAAACTTATGAGGCTACTTGTTCTGCGTTATAGGATTCATACCAGTCCATCAGTAAACGAAACTTGATTTCAAATAAATAAGTATATTTTTTACACTATTTTTTAACATTCGATCAGGCCACCATTTTGTTCCGCCATATTAGACGCGTACAAAATTGTTGCCAGCTAGTTTCTATATCACTATTGATGTTGTACAAAATTTAGAGTCAGTGGGACAAGCAATTTTTTACAATGATTTATTAGGGAGCCATTTTGTTCCGACATATTGTATTTTCTTACCAAGTCATTTGAATAAATAGTTTTTAGCTATGCCACGGAAGGACAGACAGAAAGACTGACGGGCGTTATTGAGAAAAATATGTTTTTACGAAATCCAGGGCCTCTAAAATGAAAAACAAAATCTATCTTTTGTAAGAATTAAGATATGGATAAATTTAAGTTCATATTCCTAAAATTGAAAACAAAATCTGTATTTTTTAAAAATTAAGATATGGATGAATTGGCTAATATTCCATACATGCTTTGTCTGTACAAAATTATTTATTTTATAGTATATGGCATAGTCGTATAGGGGAGATCTAAATAACCCTAGTTTGCAGGGCTGCGAAGGGTTATCCAGCGATAGACCTATGTTGCTCTAACTTTTGAACTGACTTGTATAATATAATACCATAATGCAATAGATTTTTTACTTTACCAGGAAGCTCAGGAACGGACTTGCCACCACATTCGTTAAAATTTTGACAGGTATCATTTAAAAGAATTGAAAACTGATTTTTAAAATACTTTGGCCATTCCTTTTCAAAAAAGGTGCTCTTCATTTGTTTCGATAAAATAATACGTTTTTAATAAATAAATGAAAACATAAGTTTTACTTTGTTAAATGTCACTTATTTTATTTTTGAACTAGGCATGCCTGCAGTTTGGTACTACTAGTACATTTTCAAACGCAATGAGGATATTTATAATAAAGTTAGGTATATTTACAGATAAAATTCTTAAGGGTATGATAAGGGAAAACCAACTGTACATTATTTATGGTTATAAAGTTTTCCAACACCTGTTTGTGAATTTAAAAGGTTAAACTTTGAGTCTGTATGGTGTTTCTATTGCTTCTAAATAATCCAATTTGCGACTTTTTTGTTCATAATGTAATACATCTAACTTATTATATAACAAGATACGTATGTGAAGCTATTGCATTCATCACATTTTAACCTATAAACTCCAGTTATTTTTTATTTATAACATCCTATTAAATCGTTGCAGTTGAATGTAAACGTCGCTAATCAAAACTTCTTATGTGCATTTTTATTGGGTATATGTCTTGATAGAAAATTAATTACATTTTTAATACAAAATATCTCCTACTATACAATAGACTAAAATAAAAATTAGATTTGTGGCCAATTTATATTTAAATTTTAGAGTATGGGTTCAGGCTCTATATCCAGCGATAACAGGTCTATATCTCCGACACATAGTGACGATTCTAGATCTGTAACGCCACCAGGAGTCCAGTCACCTCCAAAGAAAGATCCGCCCCCCGACAGACCGAAACCACCACAGAGGAAAAGACGGCCGGCCCCAAAACCTCCACAAATCCAAGTGTCCGAGGTTTCAAAGGACAGTGAGGAAAAGTCTTCTTCAGGTAGAAACATTTTCAGAAAAAAGCTTCAAAATAATAATATTGTTATATTGAAAAGTAAGCTAGAGAGATAACTAAATTTGCACAGATTTGTAACTATAACTATGTTATATAAGTCCGGTTAAATATATTCTTTAGACATATTTAATTTACAGCTAAGGAGCCAATAAATATTTTACTTGCGTCATTTATATATCGATTAAACTAGTAGTACCTAATGTAAATTGTGTACTCTGAGAGTGACGGAATCGACGGGCAACTAGGAATTGAAGTAGGATCTGTGGCACTTATTACAAAGAAAAACACCAAACTGCGTTATTTTTAAATGGCTGAGTTTTCTCGGTGCTAGTCAATTCATTTTGTGTGACAATATATTTAGTTTTCTCTTTTAAACATATTTTTTAATTATTATAACTTATTAAAATACACGCATATATTTTTCTAAATTAATCTGCCATTAACCCCTATTGAAATAAAAATAAGTATCATTTTTAATAGTTTGTCATAAAATTCTAAGAAAAATATCAAAGTAAGTTGAATAATAAGTCAGCGGGTATTCTGATGATAGAACGTGTTACTAGTTGAGATATTTTTCATCTCCACGTAAGGCATCGAACTCCATATCAACATATTGCTCACTTTACATAACATATTACTTGGCTCCTGACCTTCTTGGCTTCTTTATGGCACAATAATTTATTTAAAAAAAGCGTATGGCTAGAAATATTTCATCTAATAATATTTTCCAGCATATTTTTTGATTACCTATTTGTATTATTTCATATTTGTACTAATTTAAATTATATTATTAAAAAATATATGAAAGACCAAACATTGTCTTAAATGAATTTATTCCGGAATAAGATGTATTCTTTAAACATCAATCTCCCACATCATATTTACTTATTAAAATTCAATAATCGCTGGAACTAAAGTTCATTTATTTGGAGACTTGATGCAATGGATCTGTGTCTTATTCGCTGCTGTACGAAAGAGACCCACCGAGGTCATTTCGGTCCACTGTCTTAAGTTTTTGAGCCAGGATAGACGACATCGTCCTGGGCCTCTTCTGCCAACAATTTTTTCTTGTAAAATCAGCTGAAGGAGTCGATATTTGTTTTTACGGATTACGTGGCCGAAATACGCTAAGTTTATTTCTTTGATTAATTTTAGAATTTTTGGGAACCTGTGTATGAGTTCCAATACTGCTTCATTAGTCACGTGGAGTACCCATAATATTTAAAGCATTCGACGAGATCACTACATTTTAAAGTACACCACACAGATCTGAAACATCGACGAAAGGGGGAGGTATGTCAAAAGCAGGCCGTTTCCATAGATATACAGAGTTGTAGCCAACCGCGAATGACCGTTTCCATAGTTACTCACATTCTTTTGATAGACTCAGATTCGTGTGCCAAACTTTAAAGGCCTACAGGTAACCACTTACATGAAGCCTCAGTAAATATCAAATGTTATATAATAGAAACGTTTATATAATGGAACTGAGAAATCGTATCATTCCAGGACTCGAAGACGAAGGTGTATATGTTGGGCTTACAGAGTACTTTCATTTCTTCAGGCGGTTAAGGGCCGATCTTTGTCTTTCAATACGAACTTTGATCTCAGACGAGTGGTTCCCATTGTTATTTAGCATGCATCCCACATATGTTATTTTGTCCGTCTCTTCAAGTGCATGGGTCACTATCAGTTATAAATTCACCCCTTAGCTTTCTGATCTTTGCTTATGATCATAATTTTCGTTTCCTTCATCCTATATCGTTCGCTTACTGCCACCACATGATCTATGAGTCGTTGTAAGCCATCATTACTTTCTGCCAAAAGTACGGTATTTTCAGCATATCTTAGGTTATTTATTACTTCACCGTTTCATTACTTCCGTTACTTACTGTACCCACAGGGCCTCTTGAACAAAGTAGCATTAAACAAGATGAGAGATAGTCTACAGCTTTGTCGTATACACATTTTTATTGAGAATTCATCGGAAAATTAATCATCTATACGAACCGTTGTTTTCCGGTGTTTGTAGAGATTATTTAATATCATGATATCTTTCTTGTCAGTGTTCGAGTTCTGACGAGTTTCAATGAGTTTTTTTTATGTTGGACCCGATCGAATGCCTTTTTGAAGTATATGAAAAATGCTGAATATATAAGTTGGCAGATACTAAACAATACTTGTCTCATGACGAAGCAGTGCTTCAAACCAAATTAAAGTGGGCGATATTGTCCTTAAGTTTTTTATAAATTTGTGCTTGTATGATGTTTAGGAGGATCTGTGGTCCTCCTTCTTCTTAGCATTTGCTATTTTAGGTAGAAGAATGAATGTTGAGAAGTACTGTCACTGGACAGATTACTTGAGTAGATAAGGCAAGAAGTCGTATTAGGATTTCGAGTTACAGGTTTAAAATCTCTCCGCGTATCTTATCATATCCTGGAAATTTATTTTCTTTTACTGGGCTAATAGCTGACCTAATCTCGTCTTCAGTTATTTTAGGTCCTCTTGTGGGATACAGAAATGCTATAAAGGTATTCATCATTGAACAGCTTATTCATATAGGTATTTGATTTAGTTTATGTTCCATCTCCAAAATGATATTATTCTCCTTATCTAGGACTGAAATGATGGATCTTGATATGAACATCTCTGCGGCTTCTCCGAATTTCTTATGCAAGTTTGAAGCATTGTATTTCTTTTGCAGAATTTTTGTGCATCTTTCACGCAGCCATGATTATTTCGGCGTCTTTATCTCTCTAAGCATTTTTTGTGACGTTCCCTGTATCTTTTTCCTTTCTGTTTTTACCCTCTCCGTTTTTTCTTGATCTTTAGAAAATCCGCCGTCTTCCATGATTTTTTCTCCGATTTCAAGTATGCTGCACTTACTGAACTAAGTGAATTATTTCAATATCCTCGATATGTTGGGGAATATTACTCATGTTCAGATTAATTTATTTTTCACTGCCACCTTTATTTTGTTCTATTTGGTTTTTGATTGTCAATTCAGTTTGTCCTCGTGTAGTTCGAGATTTTTTTCATGCATACTTGTATTTCTGCAAACCAAATATGTGGTCCGAGTGAATTCAGTTCCTGGGAAAGGTTTTCTGCTAGAATTCTGCATTGCGGAATCTTCTGTTGACGAGAGTATAGTTTATGTAGTTTCTGATTACTCATTGCACCTTTTCGACTGGGGCGTTCCAGATATATAACTTTCTAAGTACTAGTTTAAACTATCCGTTAATTACTCTATGTTTCTTGGCAGAATTGAATTAATACGTGGCCTTTATCATTTCTGTTTCCAAGTCCGTAATTTCCTACCACGTCTCCTGCGGCATCTTTCCTTACTTTCGCATTAATTTTTTAGTGTATTTTAGGGTTTTTTTTACTGCTTTATACAATATCCTGTGCTTTCCATATCGCAATATAACAACCACTCGAATCGAATCAATATGTCGTAGACGCCTGTAGTTATTCAATATCGAGCCTGTTGCTGTTAATCTTCTCCAGCCTCGACCAGATAATAACTTAGCTGCTACCTTATGCTATATTCTCACTTGATCTGCGGGAGCCTATTTGATTTGACCTTATTTACACCCGTCCTAGATATCTGTAGTAACGTTCCCTATCAGCCATAGGGACGTGTCGCGCTGTGTCGTGTATCGAATAAAATTTCATCTTGCGATTACGTCATAATGATGAGGCGAAGAAAAAATTGAATCGAGCAGAAAGCATGGGGAAAGCAATATTTTAAATATTAGATTATTATGTTACTAGCAAAGCCCATTGCTCCGTTAAAATTAGCGCAACTTGCCCAAACGAAATTGTATTCTATTTAAGGCCTTGCAATATCATAATCCATTCGCACTTTCATCTTTGTTTACTGCAGCGAGTACCTCTCATAGATCTTCTTATGTTTTTAATACATTTTTATACAAATCGGGTAGAGCCTAAATTCCGACATGTCATCTCCTTATCTCGTCAACATGGGTAAACAGCATGATTGATTCACTGTTCGTCTCCTTGTGCCAAATAAATAATTCTATTTACCTCTTTAAAAATCAGCATGATTTGTTTTTCCAGGATAGAGAGCACATTTTAAAATTTAGTGTCTACCCGATGAGATAGAGAACTATTAAAAAATGAAGATGTACTCGCTACACTTACTTGCTACATTTACATGCTAAAGACCAATTATTATGTTCCGGTGTCTAAAAATTATTGTCCTCTCTGGAAAAATTGTTAATGGCCCCCTAAATTTTTTCTACAGCACCCATGTGTAAGATTAATGTTCATGTCATTTGCGCTGAGAGTTCTGATAGTAGCGAAGAAGGTTACGGGCCAAGGTTTCTGTGCCTCAGCTCTGTGTAAAAATAATTCAAATTGACTTATGATGGTTATTATATTGTATTATAAGCTAATAAATATTAATTTAATATATCTAGGAAATTAAATTTAAATTTAAAAGAATGCGTTTTTGAAAATGGATAATAGTCACAATAAAGAATTATTGCATTGGGAGACTTACAATGAGAATTTGGCATTTGAAGGAAGAGATTTTTAAAATGTAATTTTACTGAAAAATGCACCCCCATGTAGTCATGTCATTGCAATAAAGCGAAAATTCTTTGTAACTCAAATTATCACCATTCGTATGCTAACCATACCAACCAATTATAATGTCATACCTTTACCAATTATAATGTCACATAACAAAAGATAAAACACATATTAGGGAATTTACCTAATTTGCATTAGATAAAACTGGGTTTGCCGGAATACTCAGCAGGCAAAGCCTGTAAATAATTACGGGCTTTGCCTGAAGCGTTTAGGCATTGTGCGGGTTGACGAAGCAACGGACATTTCCAGGAACAATTATACCAAAATACCGACAAGGAGTCTTAAGGTATGCTAGTAGGGTTCTAATATCTTTGTCGACTACTTGAGAACTTTTGTATTCTTTTATTAAATAAATCATCCGCATTTTTATAACTAGTACTTTGATGTGTGCAATTGCTTATGTTCGAATACGGAAGAAAATGATGACATGTTTTAGTTTCCACTAATGAATTTGAAAATGCTAACAAGTTGGTCACTTGCTATGCATTCATTAAATTGGCGGGTTGGTCCAAAAAGTAATCTGTGATGTTTGTAGCCATTACTATATTATTGTATTGTGTTTATTCTTGTATAATTATGACCCACTTCTTTTATGAAGATTAACTTTCCTGAGTACGTGTTCGTTCTTCGCTAAAGTATTTTTGAAATTAAATGCTATTCCACAAGCCTACAAAATTGCCGAGTGAATTTATTAAGAAAACTTTTCTACAGAATATGTTGCGTGTCTTCTCTTGTCTCAAAATTATTTCAGTTTAACCACTAATGGCCAAATTAAAAATAGAAAAAGAAAAACCAAAACATTAAGAAAGTTTATGGGTTTAGAAGGTTTATGGATTAGAATCGACATAGCAATTTACGAAAAGAGCCAGAAATGCGGTACAATTATTTAAGATTTATATCATTTCCGTGATCTGGCTTAAGTAAAACATTTGCAATAATTCTTGTCAATTACCCTATAACTACACCTCTGTACATTATTGGATAATTTCTAGGTTGACTTCTATAAATTTTACATATTTCTCAAGTTTTCTAATCCAAAAGCTGCTATTTTATCCATTTAGAATATCATATGTTTGAACTGAAGTAAAACACATTGTGTGAAACAAACAAATTTAAATTTTTTATTTCTGTGGCAGTACATTTGATAGCATTATGTATGAAAAAGACCTTCAGATAAACGGCCGCGGTGGCTTCGTCTGATAGAGTGCATCCTCCATGACCAATTTTCGATGACAGTCTCGTATAAAGCTGGTTTAATTACTCGTGTGGTATTGTTCTTTAGGTCGCTCACAGTTTTCGGTTGGTATAAACTGAAGATCTAACATACTCCAGTAAAAATACTCGAAAGGCGTCACACGATCTTGATGGCCTATTGACATCATCGCGACGCGACATGACGCGAACACTCAACAAATCCATTGTTTGGCGTGCGGTGTGGCACGTAACGCCATCTTGTTGAACCATAAATTAGTAAGTTCCATAACTTCTAATGGGGGCCAGAAATAAACAGTTAACTTAGCATAGCCCTATATCTTTCACCATTGATAGCCATAGCCTCTCCTGGTTCATACTGAGAAAAATAAAAATCCATAACAATTCCGTCAGACCAAAATTCACACCAAACAGCAATTTTTTGGTAATGAATTGCACGTTGTTGAATTTCAGTTGTTCTCTTTGTTGACAAAACCATTCATCCAAAAACTGGCCCTGTCACTATTTTACTACCAATAGCACCGTCATGTTCCAAGTGCCCTGGAACCCAGTCAGCGAACATAGGGCACATTTTATAGTCGTCCAGTTTCAATTTTTGACTCATAACTAATTCGAAAAAACCTCAAGTCAGGTGCAAAATTCGCCAGGTTGTGATAAAAAAAAAGGTTCAATTCTTGTGCTCGACGTGAAACTCACTGGAAAGGCTTTTCATCTGCTGCGATGATTTCATTTGAGCGAACGGTTCCTTGACGCACAAATGCCTCAAACTTTCGTGTTAGACGTCGAATCGTCCTCTCGGAGGGACAATTACGCACCCCGTAAATTCCTCGCCGTTTCTTTGGCGAACGGCCTATTTTGGTGATAAAATTTAACAATTTCTATGCATTATAGAATCGTGTATTTTTCCATAATGATATGTGAAGTCTAACTAAAAACACATGATCAAATGAAATCTATATCTTGACACTAAAAGGACCGTCGTGACCTAGTCAGAAATTGGATGACACTTTACCTATTTCCTTATTAAGCAAAGAAAGAAAGCTATATAGAGTATTACTATAAAAACACACTATCTGCATATTTTTTTACCTTTTCAAAATGAGTAGAAGGGGTTGAAATAGACTACCCCTATTATTCTTTTTAACTAAATTTAAAAAAAAGCTTACTCAACGACTTGGAAAAGAATAAGTTTGGATAGTTTGGTTTATTTAGAAAGTGTTTTACCTCTTGTATTTTTTTCATAAACTTACCAAACTGAAAAATTTTTTAATTTCAAAAAATGTAATACGTTATGTGTCGTGACAGGGAAATTTTTTGGAAAAAAAATTATAGTCGGCCGCTGTCACTTTTTGGTGCGTTTCTAATATTGATTTGTTTGCCATTGCTCAGTTAGTTTAAATACAATATTTTATGATTAATGTAATCAAAAATGTGTTATATGTTTTGTTTAATTGTGCAGTAATAAGAGTTTTAATTAAATCAATACAACAATAATGGTTTATTTCACGAATGCAGAAACGGCAGATATGCATTTTATGTACGGGCGTGCAAACAGAAATTCCTTGGAAGCTTGTCGTCTTTATATACAAGCGTATTCTAATCGTAGACCTCCCTCATCAGAGCACGTTTACCAAGCTTCATCAAAGGCTACATGAATCTGGAATTTTCGAAAAAAGAAATTTTGATACTGACCGACACCGGAAAGTTCAAACAGCCGAATTAGAAATTGCTGTCCTAAATATTATTGAAGCGCAACCTGAGACAAATACTAGTAAAATTCTAACGGAATTAAATACTGATGCAACAACTGTATGGAGGATATTAAAAGAACAACCGCCAATTTTGCTCAACAAAACTCCAAAAATTTCGACATTTTGCTTTTTTTCTTCAAAAATTTGCAATGCAAATCCAGTGGTAAAAATAAAAAAATGCTGTACACCAGAAAATATGTCTTGTTGCGTAGCAAATGTGTACCACATTTCGCGCAGATATCTAGAATGGTATCCCCAATATTATAAAAAAAAGATTTTTTTTTCTTTAAAGTTTAACACCCTGTATCTCAAAAGTTGGGATTGGGGACATGTGTTCATACGAAGTTTTTTTCTCAAAATGAACTCGAGAATCACCCCCTTAATGTTTTCGTATTTATTTTGAAACACCCTGTATAGTTGGTCTCTTAGAACAAATATGCAAGTATTTGTTAATAAAATAAATAAATAAATATTTATCCGGTTATTATAAGAATATTTTAACATTACAGTGGTAACAAGCGACATAGCATCACCGAATGCGGCCAGTATGAAAACCAGCGAGAACGGACTGACTATCTGCCATTCACGTAACAGTAGCGATAGTTCAGGATACCATGAGGCATCCATTTTGAGCGATCATTGTGCCAACGCATCACTGCCGAGAAATAGACCGAAGTCAGCCTTTGTGGGTGACCCAGCGCCACTTCAGAGTACCTCGAACTTAAGCAAAATGTCATCACATTCTAGATCAACAACTAGTTTAGTTGCAGGTAAGACATATATTATTATCCAGATACCTAACGGTTGTATATAGAAACAGGATTTTTTTTAAATTTTGGTTATTTGAGAGCTATCTTGAACTAGCTGAAGTTGGAAGAACAAAAATTAAAAAGTTGTCATTCATTAATTTTTATTTGCCAATATCTGCTAAATATGTAGCAATTCTGTAAATGGAAAAAATGAAGGTGAACATATCCTGAACAAAAATGGTCTACATGATTTTTCCTAAATCTCATATTTTTGTAGATAAATCGATTGGAAAAAAAAGTATATAAACGTCCGCATTATTTTGTCTAGGGGGAGGGGCAAAAACAGTTAAAATTATTTTTTTTTATAACTTTATTATAATCAGGGCAGCGCCAGCCCAAATTTTATAGCGTTAAACACTATGTTTAACCCTAAAAATATCCTATTTTTTTGTTTTAATTGCAACACCTTCATTTCGACTTCTTGACGACTAAAAAAAATCTTTTTTGGTAAACGTATTTTTTATAATTATTTTATTTTTAAATTTTGAAAAAAATTGAAAATTGTGAACGAGTCGGTGGATTATTTTAAAAATAACTCCAGCAAAATTATTCTTTTTTGATATTTAAAAAATGATAAATTTCGTTTACCCGGAACTTCCCTCTTTATGAATCTCTTTTTCTATCAGGAATAGTAAAATGTGACCAAATTTAGTTCCACACATAGTCATTCAACTTTTTTCAAGCATATGATGGAACAAAATGGCGCCCAATCAAAAAGTATTTGAAAAGATAGTATATATATATATATATATATATATATATATATATATATATATATATATATATGTTACTAAATGAGTATGTACTGAACTAAATCGGGTCACATTTTACTATTCCTAAAAAAATGAAAGATTCATAACGAGGGAAGTTTCGCGTAAAGGAAATTTACCGATTTTTTAAATTAATTGAATGTACCTATTTGGCACTATATGATATGCTACATATGGGAAAAGTTTGTATTATTAACATTTTGGCAAAAACTTTTACGAACGATCTCTTCTGCATGTCATATAACTAATAAATCTATTTAGATTTAGACATATGTCACTTGCCATATGGCAAAAAAAATTAAAAACAAATTTTGACTTATAAGTTAGAAAATAAAAGAAAAATATGAAAATTTTATTTTTTTTTGATAATTTCCTCCCGATAGAAAAATTAGTCATTAGAACTAGGTTTATCAGAGCACGCAATATTTTTTCTGTCTATTATTTTCAAAAAGTTTGTTTCGTACTATTTCTAATACATCCAATTTCTTTTTTTTTTCTGTGTGTGTAGAAATGATTTATAGCTAATAAATCAATTAATTTTGTAAATACTTTTTTCTTTTTACATTCAGAAAGACTACTCACTATTCGTCCATTCGTATGTTCGTTCATTCGACCGCATAGTGTGTAGTTCATCCATTTGTTTCGTTGCGCGGCGATTTCGTCTTTTGAGCGGATAATCAAGTAGGCTCTGACTTTGGCGAACCATACGTCCGAATCAAATGTTTTGTTTTTTTTTGTATGTTCAAGCATTGAAATACATGAAATCCATGGGAACGTATTAGATAAATATTGATGAATAGTGTGGATGAAATATATATATGAAAAATATAAATGGACGAATCGAACCAGCGAACCGAGCCGAATAGCGAGTAGAAGGCTTTAGCTAAGTCATGGTCACCTCCTTCTAGAACAAAGGCTTTAGTGGATTCTCCAAAATACACGGAACAACCCTTTACATCCCTTCGTCAAAATCGGTTTATTACAATATAATGAAAAGTTAAATATTTAAGGCTTTTAAATAATTCAACTTAATAATAGCTGTTAATTACCTATTTATTGAACGTGGGCTAGTGAAGTTATTTAGAACGCAGTTTAATGAATACATTTAGCTATTGAGACAAATCTTTTTAAGGATGCGCAATAAAGTATGTGAATAAAATTAAACACATTTATTTATATAGAGTACTAATTACCATTATTAACGTTAAAAACCAGAATATTTGTTAACATTGTTGATTTCATTAAGAAGTGGAATAAGGTATTTTGAAATAAAATTATTAGTAAAATTATTTAGCTTTAAATTCCCAAAAAATATTCAAGCGGTATGTGAAGATATCCAATTTGATTTTCATCAAATCGAAAAAAATTATTAAACCCTCATTTTGGAAAATTTGATTGCCACCTAGAGCCGTGCAAAAATCTAAAAATATCACAATACATGAAAAAATATTCTCTAGTATTTTACAAATATATTTTTTTCTGTACGATGTTATATATCTATATTTTTTAAATACAACTTGACAAAGCAACAAAAATGCTGAGCATGGAAAACGTACAGATAGGTACACTTAGCATACACAATGTAGGTAGGTTTTTTTCGTTTTAATTTTTTAGGACAACTAGATACATATTTTTGTTTTTTACAACTTGTTCAGTTTCTATTTCTAAGATATCCCGGATTACTAAGTTTCTAGTCTAGGTCGAGAATTTGTCTACTCGTAGCATTTTCTTCTGGGGAAAAAAACAAGAAACATATTTGCTACACATATGCTTAAAAAAATTACTGTTTTCTTCGATCAGTACTACTCATATAATTAGCGCATTTTTTATCTAGCCCTCCGCCAGCTTGGAGTTATTGTAGAACCTAATTATTTCTGGTTTGTTTACCTTTAGATCTTGAGCAGGAACGAAATGCATTAATGAAATAAACAACATAGGCTTGCGGAAAGATACTGTCCAATTTTTTTATTTATTTATATTTATATATTTATTTTATAATAAACAGGTTGACCAAAACGAAATGCTTTTTTCCGAGCTTTTTTTCTTCTTTCTACCACAATGAGAAAGTTTTTTATACCTAAAAACTTCTCGATTAACTAAAAACATTTAGAAATTAAACCACTTTGGATTTACTGGAGTATATCTTACACAATTCTTTTTAAACGGTTTTACATTTTTTCACTATTGCCAAAGTTTGCAAGTTGAACCAAGCTGGATATTTTCTGTACTTACATCCAATAGAAAAGACACTATTTAATTAAATTAAAACATATTTTCATTGTGGAAAATAACCAAACAGTTCTTGGACAACCTGTATATTCTAAAATAATCTATTTTGGTAATTCATCAGTAAAAGTTAGAAAAGAAAGAAAAAGAGTGATACTTGTACAGTTTTTCTGAAGAAATAATTTCACACTTAAATTTGAAAAAATGTATTTCCAAAAGAGAGATATTAAAAATGCGTCAACATTTTTTGGCCTTCCTCTATTGACTATTTTATTATAAAAATTTTAATCAATTATTCTTTTTTCTTTTTAATTTCGATTAAAATAAAACTTCAAATTTTTGCAAGTACCATAGATAACAAGCTGAATATAATATTATTTGCTTCATTAGATTTTTTTACCAAAATATGGTAATATTTAGTAAAAACATGTTGAAAACCCGATCTCGATACCTTCATTCGTTTTGGAAATATTAGTCTTTAAAATTGCTTTAAAAAACTGCATTGGAGAGACCTATTTTCCAGCAGTGTAGATCATTTTATAAAGAGCGAGCGACTCTTCCTTCCCCATAAAACTCCCCTTAGGTGGCTTGGCTTTTTCATGATGCGTGCATAACATCGGGCTTTATCAAATTGGTACGTAAATATGTCATTTTAACATTACTCATGTTCTTTAATTTATATATTCTACAACAACTGAGATATATTATGTATTCTTGAAATATAACTTCTGTACTACTTCCAGTGACGGCCCGTACAATAAAATGTACGGTCGGCCGAGGCTCAAGGCCAATTAACAATCAAGGGCTCTTTTACGGTGAGGGGGGAAATGATATAATTACCCAAAGACCGGTCAAACATCATGTGTAATTTATATGTTTTTACGTGAAAATTACGACTAAAAACTTGGCTAGACACACTAAAGCACAATTTCAACATTTTCCCTACATTGTACGTGTGTTCTTCTGGCTTTATTATGATTCTTGAAATTACTTGAAATAAAGCAATTTTGAACCTTTCGGCAATCGAATAGCTCATTTTTTAAGTATTAGCATAAAATAAAAATAAGTCAAGAGGTAAATCAGAGTTCAGCCATCAATGTCATGACATTCGAAAAATAAACCATCTTCAAGTAGCAGCAGATATTTAAATAGGTTAGCAATTATATAAAAAAAATCCTAGTTATTTCGTAATTCTAAAACCTTGCTTTTTTGAGATATCTATTAAAGTATAGGCGTACGAAAAAGCAGCTCCATCCAAACAACTTTTGTTTGAAACATTTCAGTAATCGAGAGATTTCTATTTAAAGAGTCATCTGTTAACCCTGTACAAGTTTAATCTAATTTTGAAGTAGTCAGTGTTGGCTCCTGAGGGGCGGAGGGTCGACCGGGCCGTACCAGAAAATACACCGTGAAAATTCTCTTTTTAAAAAAGTAGGTAAATATTTTTTAAAAATAATTTTGCAAACATTTTAGAAGCGCACAAGACCAAAATGTAGTTTATTACTTTCTGGGTACATAGCAAAATTATGTTCAGAATGGTCAGAGAATACCATCTGTACCAACTATAATTCATACGAAGAAGTTCTTGCAAGAAACAGCGTCTCTAAGAAAAAAGAAGAAGACAAAACAAAAAATGAAGAAAGGGATCTTAATAAATTACTTTATTTTTCTTTCACCTGAAATGGGTTATTTGAAAAAAAAAATTTCACTGCCTTCTGAAAGCCCTCAGAAATCAATTACATGAAAACTTTGCTTTGCAACTCATTCCAGACACTGTTCCAAACACTAAAATGCCAAAATGTTCCTGCGGAAATTTGTCATTTCAATTTTACCTAGAAATTTTGAACATTTTAGAATATCCGAAATAAGTTACATACACAAATCTGCTTTCGTTGCCTTCTAGAAGCCCTCCTTAATAACAGGAAATAATAATTTTCCTGCATCGTTTTCATTTTTCACACTTTAGAATACCTGAAAAAATCAGTTACATGAAAATTTTGTTTTGCTTTGCATTTTAAACATATTTCTGAACATAAAAATGCAAAAATATTCATGCGGAAATACGAAATTTCCATTTTCCGAGAACATTTTGTAAATTTTAGCTGAAATGTCATATATCTACCAAATGTTTATTAGTTTCTATAAAGCAATTTTTATTTTATATATTTATTTATTTATTTTCTTCACTGAAATGTAATTTAAAAAATTAATGTGATTTTATAACTTAAATGATGATTTATGGCTTTAAAGATGGTTTTATCGACGAACCTGGGCTAGCCTAATACGTAACGAGATAGATCCACCTATAGTATATAGGTGTACAGGTTTTCTTTAAAAAAATCCTCATTTTAATATATACTTAGAATTTTGTGGACGCTCTACCGCGCGCGTTCTTTACAGCGAACCTAACAAATCCTAACCTAACCTAGTTCGCATTTTGATTATAGTTTACTTCTATGAAGCCTTTGGAATGTAGAACCGTTGGCTTTACCCCTTTAAAGCCAATGGCAGAACTTAAAAAATTAATGTGACTGTATAACTTAACTAATGGTTTATGGCTTTAATGATGGTTTAATCGACGAACCTGAGGTAACCTACCGCCTAACCAGATAGATCCACCTAACAGTATGTTTTGTTAAAAAAAATCCTAGTTTTAAGATCGGCCCGGAATTTTGTTGCCGCGCTCCCGCGCGCTTTCTTTATAGTAATATAGATGTATTTTCATTTTTATATTTATAAAAATAATAAAAGTATTGCATCCTTTATTTCGATACTTTAAAATTTGATTTTCGGGTTTAAGAAAATATATAAAAGCTCCTTTAACTATGAAGTTGCCGACGTTTCGACCCAATATTTCGTGTTTTTCAAGGCCCTAAAAAAAGGAAACATTAATGTAATTCCTTTCCCTTTCCCTGATAGTTACTACATACATATGGAATAAAAGTAAAACAGAATTAAACAAACATAAAAAAAAATAAAAAACAGAGATTAGTAATTTAAACGTCTAAAAAGAACAAAAATAACACAGGACGAGAAACAATTAGTACGTAATAGACGGGGCAATATAACAAAAAACTTTTTAAATATATACAGACATTAACAAGTACCAGAACATCTAATTATTTTATATACAAATTAAAATCTTTTAAGTTACGTACCTATTTTAAACGACAAGGAACTTTGTGTCGAAAACTAAATTAAAATCGTTCTCCAATATATGACACATAATAAAATTTCCCTCGAAACACTTAAAACAAAATTGGCATTAATTTACATATTCATATATACAAGTAACTTTGAAAACATACAACGGGCGACTGAATCGATGTCGACCATCGAGAAGCTTCTAGAAGACATAAAACTAGTTGGTTTCCTTATAACTAATTTCAGTTGAACGAAAGTTTATAAAAAGATGGGGCACCACACCATACTATTGTGGCAGCAGAGACTTTCTTTAAAATAATTATCAAGTGTGGATGGGGAGATGGAACAATCAGCTGGCCCGTGAACAGCCCAGATCTAATCTATATCTAATCTATACCTTTCTTGGGGGCTTTTTGAAATATACCGTTCATAGAGAAAGAAATGATTATATTGAAGAAATTCAAATTAAATTTGTTGAAGAAATAGGAAATTTTCAGGAAAATGAGTATGCAGCAATTATAAATGCACTGGAACGCCAAAAAAATTTTCGGAACCTATGACGAGGTTAATGGGGAACACGCAGAGCATTTCATGTAGGCTAGATATTATAGCTTTTATTTATTCTCTTGTTTATGGTTGATTATAAATTTGAATTAGTACCATGTTATTTCCAAATTTTGTAAACAGAATTTAAAAACTATGTAAAATATTTTTTACTTCATAAATATTTTGTAGAATATTAGCACAAAATAGTCAAGTCAAGCAGTAAATCAGGCGTCATGACATTCAAAAAATGAACCTTTATCCCCAGATAGCAGCAGATATCTAAATAGGTAACAATTATATCCGAGAAAAATCGTAGCATTTTGTTATTCTAAAACTTTCCGGATTCCGAAAACCGTTAATTTTTGTTTCATGGTATAATACAATGATAAATTAGATATTATATCATTGGTATAATACAAAAAATGTGCAAAATTTAATGTAAGATTTAAAAACACGTGGTATATTATATTTAAAAAAAAGGCAAAGTTGATACATACGCCATTGTTTTGAGACATCCTGTATACAATAAAATATAAGCATATGAAAAAGCAGATTGAATCAAGCAACTGTTTGGAATTTTTTTTTCTAATTTGAAAAATAACCGAGATATTTCGATTTAAAGAGTTACCTGGATCACCCTGTACTATAGCCAAGGATTCCTTATTGTTGATTTTTTTAATTCAGTACTAGGATATTTATCTTTTCCCTTAATGCATTAACTGCGTAAATACCTCGTAAATAACTTCCTCGACATGTCTGTTTTACAGATAAAAATATTTCAACGACTATTCTTTCCGTAATTACATTGTGTATCATTTATTTGATTATTGGCCAATTAAATAAAAAGAATTTAACATGTGGGAAGAAAGTCGCATGTAGGCTTTGAATATATCTCTAAAACTGGTTCACGGAATCTCTTTGCTTAGTATAGTAGCAGGTAAAAGGTGGATAAGTAGGATTTTTGGGTTTTGTGTATATCTATCCAAATGATTTTAGTGATGTTACTAAGGTTTTTTTATTTTGTGCGTCCAGTATTGGCTTAATATATAATTAGAAGTAAAAAGGTAACATTTTTTTAATTTTTTGATGATATTAGAGATTAAGGCAATATAATAAATATGATTTGGTGGTTATAAATATTCTTGCACCGTACTAATAAATTAAATTAATAAAAACTATAAAAAAACAGGAATAATTTCAACGTGTTTTAATAATTTTAATCTACTTTTTCAGGTTTAGAAAGTTTGATTATTCCAATTTGTCAATATTTTTTTGCTTATTATTTTCTAAGAAAATGTATGGCTTTCAACAAGTCTACTAATTATAACTTAACTTAAATCGCTACGAACCGAATTAAAAAAAAATAGTTCTTTCTAAAAAGTACTTTGAAAACATAACAGCGTTTTTATGCTTGTGCAATAGATGAAAATATTCACTTCATTTTATGTTTGTTACTAGTTCTGATTTCACATAAGGACTAAACGTTTTCCCAACTGTAAAAAAAATGATTATGTCAACTTGAAAATATCAGGCTACGAAATTTTTGGTTCAACTTTAAAGTGACATACCTCAGAAACTCAAAAAGATATCGCGATGCGCCTTCCAACATATTATGGGCAAATTCTTGTAGAATCGACCCAATGGACGGCGGTTTTCGCAATACCATACATTTTATTATACAGAGTAGTTTTAAAAAACGATCTTGGAAAAAACGTATAAAACTTTGTTTATATCTTATAGGCTGATTTGGGAGAGTATTTAAAAAGAATTTCATATTTGGATATCCCTCCATTTTTAGCAATATGTCTTTTTTATTGAAGAGAGTCGCTCTTTTTACGTTTTACCTTGTAAGTTTTTAATGTTACATTATTTATTGACATTGTCCTAGTGATTATTTAGACCGAACGCTTTTACGATATTTAAATAAAAAAAGTTTATACAGGGTAATGGAAAAATTGAGAAAAAATTGAATGAATTGAACGTGCGTTCGCAAAAAACAAACCTTCTTGAACTGATTTTAAAGTAACTTTCTTTTCTTTTATCAAGGTCTCGAGAGGCTTGGCTTGTATCCTGACGCACTTTTAATGTTGTTCCTAGCAACACGAACCTTATATACAAATTTTAGTGAAATGTTTTATAAGCAGACATTTATTACCCATGGCCAAAAGTGGTAACTCTACAGGGTGAGTCAGAAATTCCACTACGTAAGGCAGGACCAGCTTCCATAAGAAGTCATTAAAAAGAAAAATACTGTTGATAATTATTTCGAAAATTTAAAAAAACTGAAATAAAACTGGAAAATAATAAATGTAAGATACGTCACTATGTATTTTATTTCCAGATATAATGTCAGTTAATGCGAATAGATAGATCGCGAAAAATTCGGATTGGAAATGCAAACCGTTTTGTAATAAACGAAGCCGCCTAGCGTTACAGCTTTATAAAATATTAAATATGTTTTTCAGACGCCATTTTGTAAAAACCTGTTGAATTTAGTTATAAGGAGATGAACACAAAATGCGTCTAGAATGTGAAGCACAATTCAAGTTAAAATATACAGGAAGTTCCATAAAAAATAAAGTTTATGGTTGTTATCATGGAAACCGGTATTCTAGAAATTCGGTATTATTTGTTTTATTTTAGCATATTATCCAAAAATATGAAACCCTCAATTTAAGAAATAATTATCAATAGTGTTTTTCTTTTCAATGACTTCTTATAGAAGCTGGTTTTGCCTTATGTAGTGGATTTTCTAACTCACCATGTAGAGTTATCACTTTGGGCCTTCGATAATAAATACTTATCTGCTTATAAAACAATTCAAAAAAAATATGTATGCTAGAAAGATCATTAAAAGTGCGCTTTGCCTTATGGTATTCTTTATGCGTCATGCTACAAAGCCAAACAAATTAGTGTAATTCACTAGTTTTTCAAGTTTCTAAGAAAATGATCAAACCGTCACGAGACCATGATCCATAAAAGAAAAATCCAAAGAAGAATATTTGTTTTGTGCATACGTACGTTCAAATTCGTTAAATTAAAAAACTTCACACTAACCAGGATTTTTTTTAAATTAAATTTTCTGAACTTTTTCGTTACCCTGTAAGGATAATGTCATTAAAATAATGTAACATTAAAAAGTTACAGGGTAAAACGTAAAATAATTCTTAGATGCAATTTTGCCCTGTACATTAAAATGTATGGTATCGTTAAAACCGCAACCTGAGTCTATTCTACAAGAAATTGTCCATAACAAGTTAAAAAGCGCCTCGCGATATCTTCTTTATTTTCTGATAGTCACTTTAAAGTTGAACCAAAAATTTCGTTGGTGTACTTAATGTGTCCAGCAGTTTATTATAGTACCTCTCAAGGATATGTTATGCACTCCAATGTGCATAAAACTATTTTAAATTAGTTTTGGATCAACTTAAAAAAACATGTTACGAAACACCTTATGAAAACAAATCTACTAAGATTATTTACAGTGCAGTGAGACTTCATAATTATTCCTAATTGGTTAGCTAACGTACTACCCTGAGACAGGCAGAGCTTATGAGTAAACCAGTATAAGCATTAGTGCGAACTATGGATGCCTGTATTGGTCGTGGGCATGACCCTGTGTCTAGTCCTACACAGTTACTTTCGACCCTAGTTTACAATTGTAATCTTAACGGCTATGTTTTGATTCTCATATTATATCAGATATTTTTCCCTTAAATCGTTTTGCTTTACTAATATCATACACCTGATGGCCATGTTTTGATTAACAAACGGCCACTGATCTTATTTACTTATTAACTTTTGACCCTGTTTTACTTATATTGTCTTTCCGCTACTTGAAACTCTGGAATTAACCTTTTTTCAACCATCTTTTTATTTCCTTCAGCGCAAAATTTTGGATTTTTTAGATTTTTGGCTACTTATCCTTTTCATCCTTTAGCCCTGTATCAAATTTAATTTATGTGAAAACTGAAAAATGTAATTAATTGTCTCCTACATTATACTATTTTATACACAATATTCATAGAATAAAACATTATTTCTGAGAATTTTGAAAGAAAAAGTAGTACTGTTTAAAAGTCAGTAAAGTCATGAGTTAAATTCTTTGCACACCCCTATATAAGTACTATTATTAAAATTTAAATATTGAAAAATAAAGTTCTTTGTAATTATATCGTATGATTCAATGAAAGCATCAAATCTGAATAAAATGGATTGTTTATTTTAACATTATAAACGTGAATTCATAACATGAATCCTTAACATTAGTAAGTTGTACATCAGTATCAATAAAAAATAACTTTTGGCAGTGAAATATAATAATAATCCTGTAATACAGGATAATGTGGAAAATGTACCCATTTTTGGGAAATATGTGGTTGTATTTCACCTCGTAATTGCACCCTATATAGCACTTTTCGACGCCACCTTAATCAGCTTTCCGACCCGACCCGTACTTCTTTTATAAAAAAGGAAAAGAAAAAGAAATTGTTCGAAAAAAATCAATTTTTTCAAATAATTTCACTTTTTCTCAAAAATTTCTACATTCGCGGCATTTTTCTGACAGAGGTGCATTTAGGTTTTTGTTTTTCTCCAAATTTCCTATTATGAAAAATGTCTCTTAGAAAATTTCAAGCCTCACCCAATTCGAGCCATAAGCACCCCAAAACACTCTTTTTTAGAACGAAAAAAATAAATATAAAAAAGGTTTCGTCAAAAAAAATAAAAATCGTATTACATCGAAGTTGACTTTTTTGGTCAACTTTGCGGAATCATCTCTTCAGTACCAAAACTGGTATAGAAAAATTCACACAGTTTTCTGAAATGATACAGCATCCACACGCACGAGATTTTCGTCTCGAAATGTGAGAGCTGTAGTAACATACGCCCGAAAAGCGGTCGTTTGTTAACAACTCATGAATATCTGATTTTATTTCAAACTTACCCACAAGACTAGTATTTGGAGATAAATACTATAAAAATAGTATATTCAAAAGTTTAATGGTTTTCTCTGAACCGCCAGTAATTGCTTAACAAGTGACCATTAAAAATTGAAAATATGAGAATTAACTTTGCTGTTTTAATTGAAAGGCGCTGTATAAATGTGTTTGCTTAAATGATTTCCTTCTTGTTAATTATAAATACTACTATATTTTTAAAGACAACCCGGAAATTGGTCAAACGCCTACCATTTATATTGATTCACCTTATGAGTTTGGTTTCAGAATTTTATGCCCCTCGCTAACACATCGCCTTTTATGGTAGGGTTTTAAAAGTTTTCTCAGCTGTATTTAAAGCTATGGCTATCAAACCTGTAAAATTTAAAGTCAATACAGGGTTTTTGTATTTAAAAATATAAGATGGCGCTAATTAACTAAATTTACGATCGTCGTTTGTTAATCTTTTTACAAATCCTCACTCCGTTATAAATATTACCAGATACCGCCTTGATGGTGCAAAAGTTAATCAACAAGTCCAAACACTCACTGTTTACACCATGTTCTATGTAAATATGTTAATTAATAAAGTTAATTTTTTTTAAATAGTTGTTTATTTCTATTTACCTTTATTATTAATATTTCCTTATAAAGAAAGATATATCCCTACCAAGTTAATACCAGGTTGAGATTCATTTACGGGCTTCAACATTGCAACTTAAAAAAATCATACATTTTATTATAAATTTGTTTTAGGCATGGAGCATATCATACGAATTTCATATCTTTCGTGGAACTATAAAAAATTAAATCATATACCGTGTGTGCCACTTCAAAAAATAACTTCTTGACACTTCAGTGCGATCACAAAATGATTTTTATACGGGTAAGAAAACTACCTTAACAACCAATATTCTAACGCTATTTGTATTTTGAAGAAAAGGGTGTTGAGTTTTTTTAAGTACTAGTACAAGAAGTTTTTCGGAAAAATCATCATAAATATGTAAAGACACCGCCGGCTTTTGGTGAGGGACTATGTGACTATAGTCCTGGTGGAAGTGGGATCCAGAAGTTGGTTTCGGGGAGAGGGAGCAAAAATTAAAAAAAAAAGTATATACAATTTAAATAATTTTTGTATATGCTTAGACCATATGAGTGTGTATAAATTATGTATAGTATTATACTCTAAATATAACAAAAAATAACTTTAGACCTGAAATAAACCAAACAATGTCTTAAATCCTCATTTATCCAGTAATACAAACTTAAGCCACCGTTTTTCTTAGTCGCGATATCTTAAAAATAATTTTCCCAGAAACAGGACAATTTCGATATTGTTTTCCCAGAAAAAACGTATCTGCTTTAGAGCCAATTATGTGCGAGCATCTACATCTTTTAAACACTGTGTTTCAAGAGAAAAAATTCAACAGTTTCTGTTAATGAAATACTTTTTCGAGAGGAATTTCAATGACGATGCTGTATCTCATGAAAAGCAGCAACTAAATGCAATCCATTTCAGAAATTTAGAATAGCCACCTAATAGGTTCTAAAGGCCCTCTGTACTACTTTTGAGATGGTTTAAGTTTTTTTATTGGTTGTTTCTAGCAATTTCTCAGAGGCTCATTTGCTCAACAACACACCCTGTTCTTACTGTTTCTATTTTTTCCTGAATTTTGCACAAACTACATTTCCGTTCTGAGCCATATATTCTGTGACTGGTATTGGAAGAACATGGCGCCAAACATTTTGAATAATCTATATAATTTGAATTTGGAAATCTCTATTCGACCATTTCTATTAGCACATGATCAATCTCAGGAGAAGCTTGTGGATAAAGGGCAATATTTTGAACATTTTCTCGCTCACTACACTTGTCTTGAGGTTTTGAAACAGATGGTTCGACATCCTTTTTAACTGAAAAGGAATTGAGCCGCCATCATGATAGATGAGACCAATGGGAAATAATATATTTAGTTTCCCTACGTATAGATTTTTTAATAGTGTCAGTAGGGAAATTGGAAGACAATAAGCTAATATAAGGAGTGCGTTTTATTTTCCTATGATACGACAACTTTTTTTACTAGTGCACAAAATAACAACCAATTGGCCAATTAGTTGACTTATCACTTAATAGTGCTCTGCACAATGTTACACTAAATATACAATTTGCCTACTCGACGACCAGACAGTTTATAAAACGTTTTTGTTTGTTTTACGTTATAACCAAGAAATCTCCGGTGCTTTATAAAAAAAAACTGATTTTGCAATACATAACTGACAACATTGACATGGTTGTCAAATTTCAACTAGAATTTCATGATCTATATTATTTAATTGAATAAAGCATGAAATCACACATATCACTAGTGCATACTGTGGGATCAGCGTAAATTATTTTTGATGAAAGTAAATATTTCCAAAAATTGTCGACGACGGGATCACGGGGGTTGCGCGCCCCCCGTAATTTTCATTTGGATTCGCCCCGGATCGCGCGTCTCTATAAACAACTTTTAAAAATTTTAATTACACCATCATTGTAATAAAATTTATTGGTTTATAATAAAACATACTATTATGTTTAATTAATTTCCATTATTTACTATTTGTATGTGTTCTTTTTTATTACAACGAATTTACTACAAATGTATTGAAAGTAATTTCCTAAAGTAATACATATTTAATTCTCATTTTCGGCCATAAAATAACAGTTTTCTATGGTTTACTTTCAAATATATAAACAATTTTTTAAATAGTAAAAGAACTTTCACTCACAGTAAAACAAACGTAAAATGATGACCACTTTTACACATTTTAATACGTTGTAAAATTAAGTATGTGGGATAAAAATCATTCTTCGAAGATGTGACGAAAGTGTGAACTGATGTTACGACTGCATTGAGTTATTAAATAATTGCCTGTTAGTGTTTCCGTAGCTTCTGTCGGTGCGGTTTCATCTGTTAGGTAAATTTTGATTTAAGTAATTTTTCTTTTATAATTTTCTTAAATAGTAGTACTTTTAAAATCATAAACAATATATATGACTATTTTATTTAACATAATTCACTGCATATGTTATTGCTTTGTTTAAAACAAATATTGGGAAGTTGACTTATTATTATTAAAAATAATAAATATTATTCTCTTAACATCGGTCCTCGTAATTAATAATTTATATTTTAATATTCTATATCAGTTTTAGATAAATAATTTTTTAATTTCTTGCATCTTTTATATTCTAAAAGCAAATATTATAAAATAGAACTTTTAAAAAATAACCTCGAATTATTTTCAAAGAAATAGTGGAAGACCAATGAACAAAAGTTCATCAAAACCTAGAAAAAAGTGTGTGTTCTAAGTCTTTTAATTTAAAATGTAAAATAAAGGTTCAGGAAACATTTTATCAAATTCTGGACACAAACAGAAATATTTAATAATTTTAATTTTAGTGTTTACCAAAATTATAATGTTAATTTCCACCTCGGAATTATTTTTATAGCAGCATTAATTAAAAAGTATTTCCTATGTTTTTTACTTTGATTATCTAAAATTTACTGCAATATGTGTTTTTCGCGTTTTTTTCTTCATTTCGTCGTAAATATCAAATTTCCAATTAAATTTTAGGATTTTTTCTGGTGATAATTTCAACACGTATTTAAATGGACTGCGTGGGATAATGTAATTCCTAGGAAGCATGCCGAATGTAGAAAAATACACATATGATTACCTTGACGGTCTACATCTTGTTGACATTTCTGTTCCGCGTTACGATTTTTTATATTGCGTAATACTTTTAATTCTGTATGTATCTGCTGTTCTATTAAAAATTTACACCATAGACTGATCTGTCTGTAGTTTAAATAATTAATTTAATTTCATTTTGAAATGATCTTTTGAAGTTTCTAATTTAATCTTTTTGAGGATTGCGGTTTTTCATTCTGAATAAGATACCCTTCTGGTCGAATTAATTTGAGAGTTTTTTTTTAATTCTTACATTATAAATATATGTAATAGTTTATTTAAATTTTTTTTTAAAAATACATTTAACCTACAATGGATATATTTATATATTTATTTATTATCAAACCAATTTAACCATAATCTACTTTCTTATAATATTAAATGCTATGTTAATATCACTTAGATGTGCAAATATTTATTTGTAATATTTTTTTTTAGTTTTTTTTATTCAACTGGTGTAAGGCTATCAGGTGCACATTTATCCATGTATGATGTTCTAAACATTGTTTCGTTGACAAAATTATTTTTACCCTTTTCTTGATATTGCTCCCTCGGCTGGGTAATCTCTTGGAGACTGTATAACTTTTGGTAATGATCCCGCAATTTTTTGGATATTGATTATTATTGGACGATTTACTTTATTGGCGATAGGTGATCTTAGGAAATGTATAACTTTCTAGGCTTCTACAAATCTTGACCCACTCATACGAGCATTTATCTCGCTGCATTTTCTGCCCCAAATTTCGTTAATTTTTAAAGAATCTTACCTCCCTCCTGTAGGCTTCTTTGTTTTCTTGAGAACCTAGAATCCATTTCTTGTATCGGGTTTGTTTTGTTAACTCGTGCTGTTCCACTTCACCATTCCAGTAGTCTCAAAAAATCTATGTTTCCCTTTTCTCTTGTACCTAGTCCTTCTAATGCTGTAGAGCTTATCGCATTTACTAAGTGGGCATATAATATTTATGTGTGTAAATCTAGTAGTACTTCATTCATCTTTTGGTCTAGACGTAAATGGTATAGCTGTTTGATACTTGGCTCTTAAAACAACTCCAGCTTATATATTTGTGTTTGTGTAGAGTTGTACTTTTAAATGTTATTTTTATTTTTCCTACAACCAAGTAATAGCCGCTTTCACACACACTATCTTAATACTCTGACAACTTGACACTTTAATTTACTATTTAGACTTATGATAATATAATGAATGATTGAGCGTAATTGCCTTGTATGTTGATGCCACATAAACCTATGAATGTTCTTATGTTGGAAAAAGCCATTCATAATCTTTAGGTTATGTTGATAACATAGTGCTATTATCACCTTCCTGCTATCATTAAGTATCTTATCTAAATTTGCCCACATGGCCATTGGTGTTTTTTCCAGTTCTAACATTTAGATCTTCCATTAGAATTATCTCTCTTTGGCTTGTTAAAATCAGAATTTCATTCGGGTGTTCAAAGAATTCCTCTTTAACCACATGATCTGTATCATTGTTTGGGGCGTATGTTCGAATAATAGTTATTTTTAGTTAGGATTTGGTTGTTTACAGTTTCCCAGCTTGTAATTTTATCTTTGTATTTTTTCCTGATTAGAATGGACATTCCTTTTGCCGCTCGTTCTTCTTTGGGTATTCTAGTGTATATATGAATGAAGTTCCCGTATTCTATTTGGTTTCTGTTAATACCACTAGGTCTATGTTTTTGTTTTTGATTTCACGTTCGATGTCACTTATTTTATCTTTTAGCCCTTGAATTTGCATGTTCCATAGTAGTAAGTAATTTTCTAATTTAGCGCAGAACTGGTATCCAGAATTATATAAAATGGATAAGATTAAGGCGTTGAGAATTTTTAAGAAATTTTTGGTCTATTTTAGAGTAGCCAAAATGTTTCTTTTAAAGTGATGTTGTTTTGTCTTTGATCCGAACACCTCTTCTTTTAACTAATATCCCAGGTCAGGTCTTTAAGGTTCATTAAGACTAATTCTAACTGAACCGATGTATTGATAAGGAAAAAAGTGCGAATTAAAAAACAGTAAAGGAAACTTTAGTAATGAAATACTCTTTTAAATGTTTTTTTTTAAATAAATTAATTAGTAATCTTTCAGAACGATTTATCTATTAGCGTTAACATAAGTAATAACAACTACCATAACGAGGATCGTAAACATTTATAAAACTCAAGAATTGCTTATAAAATATTGAAATGTAATTTTTTTTTCAGGTCGAAAAAAGAAACCAGCACCTCCTCCCCCACCCGTAGCTGTATCGCCTGCAAACTCAGTAGTTGTCCAATCAGACGAACCTAGTCCCTTAGTTGCTAGTCAATCCGATATATCTACACAACAAGGTAAGCCCCGTATTCCACTTCCACTCCATACGTCTAACATTTGCTTGCATGTATCTAACAATTCCAAGAAACTTAGAAAAGGAGGTGCGAAAAGCTTTAAATTGTTCAAAATTAGCAGAACAATTCAAATGTTGCGAGACGCCTTCAGGGGTAAAACTCGAGTGTATTCTCCAGCGGCTACAACGCTTGGTAGAATCTATAAGGAACATAATTCGAGCGTAAAGAGCATTGAACAGGGTTTGCGTAGAGGATCTGAGACATTGACGATTGTGGCAAAAGAAATATGCGAGCTTAATGTTGATGAGAAATGCGATACTGTAGAAACTTTAAACTCTGATGCTCAAAAACGTCCCTCAGACAATAAACTCGTTTTCGATAAGAAAAGTTGCGAAAATAACTTTTTTTTAAGTACTCATTTCATTGAAAACAGATGCGTCGATGACAATAATTCGGATTCAACCACTTTAAAAAGCTTTGACGTAGGTGAGGCGACCAAAATCATGGAAGTTAGTTCTATTTCCTCTGACTCTTCAACCTTAAGTGATGCATCATTAAAATTAACAAATAAAGAACAGAGACAATTTGAAACAAATTTGATTAAACAAGACGTTTTCTTTAATAGGAAACAGTTTGCTTTTTCTATGCTTAATTTGAGTTCTGACAGTTCGAATTTGCCAGAAACAACACATAACATTTCTTTAGAGGAAATGTCGAGCCTTGAACCTTCATTCACCTATAATGTTAGTGTTTATGAAACAAAAACTGTGTCTCATCTAAATTTATCAGAAAGTGACCGAGAGTCTGATGCAGGTTTTGCAATGTACCATTCTAATACACAAGAAGATGAAAAACCTGATGACAACTTTAGCACATCTGAATGCCCACTTCAATTTATTCATAATAAATTAGAAGGTGAACCGCCCTTGAATTTAAAAGATATTAATAGAAATAATGAAAGCTTTGAAATAAATAACAGTTTAGATAATTTAACTAATAGAACATCTAAAAAAGACCTGCTTAATAGCAATGAAATAGAAAATATAGAAACTGATTCTCTCCAGAATATTTCTACGTCGTCACTAATTATTGATGAAAATGTAGAAAATTTTGGTCCATTTCAAGTAAGAAAAACGAGTTCAACTGGTAGCATACGCAAACACGACAAAAACCGGAATTTGCTAGTCCATAATCTAACCAATTTTAGTACAGAGAGATTGGAAAATGCTGATTTTCGACCGCCAATACTTGACGCATACCGTATTTCTCCTTCTAAGGGAACTCGTAAAAGGTTCGGTTCTTCCAGAAAATTAAAGAAGAGACCCGAGCCTTCGGTAGCTCGTCAGTTAAGAGACACCTACGCAGGAAGTATGTCGAAATTAAACGTATTTAATAGAACCAGCAAGAAGTCTAGACAGGCGTCACCGGACAAAGTTAATACACGGAAGCCCGAAGACGAGAACTGGAAGCAATTTATCTCTAAATTAGATAAAATTATTGTTAGCAAAAGTACCGAGTTTATTTAAGGAAAAAGTTCGCACCTTTTTTTCTAATTTCTTTAACATTGCTTGCAACCATTAATAATTATATAATATAAGCGGACCATTCGAATAATATTTTTAATTCACATTGGTATTGTTACCTCAATGTTCTTTTGTTTTTTAAGTGCATTTAATCATAATTGAAGACTTATTTAAGATAACAGCAAAAAATAATTTTCTCTTTACTTCCAGAAGTAGGTGAAAATGTAAATTCAATCTCTATAAATTCATTTTCATCTTTTAAGTAAGCAATGTAGAAAAAAGTCTCAGCTGCGCTTAATATTCTTGTCAAAATGGAATTAGGGCAAAATATTCATATACATTTTTCAGTAACATAACATGTCAAAGGTATGATGTAAATGACGCCTATTATTAATGCCGTGCTGGCAAATGATTCTCTTTTTATGAAAGGATTTCTTATATTCTCTAAATATTGGTAACATCCTGTTATTTTAATTTCTCTGTCATAAACGTAAACATAGAATTGTACGGGAAGATGTGTAGACATCTTAAATTTTATAACATATTTGAAATATACCATAAAGTCATTGATTCACTTTTCAAACTGACTTTATGTGAGCCTCGCTCAGAAGCTCTTTTTCATCAGCAGTTCTCAATCATATTTTTATTTTTTTTTGGCAAAGAGGCAAGCAACCACTCCTGTTTTCATTTTGCTATTTTAAAACGTCCTTTCTGTGATATATCTATGGATTAAGCTACCAAAAATAGAGACGTCACTTTGTTATATATATATATATATATATATATATATATATATATATATATATATATATATATATATTTCAATCAAAAAAACGGATATTCAAAAATTATATGAAATATTTAGTTACTTTCAGTATTCAGACCCCAATCATTTTGAAACGGACCGACATATTTTCAATAAAAATTGAAAGGAGATTTGCTTATGGATAGCTTCAAAACAAAACTTTTTAACGATCAGATTTGTAGTTTAAAAAAATAACATGTTTTATTCAAATACAAAACATGCCTTATTTTTGTAAATACATGCTATCTGTTGACAGAGCTTAATCATTGTAAGAATTATAGAAATCTGTCACTGAAAAAGAGGCGACCTAGAATCATGCATGTAATTAATTTATGACAAAAAGAGCAAAGCTATCCCCGACTTTTTTCCTACACTCCATATTCGTAAGCAAGGGCGTGCGCGAGAGTAAGGATCAAGCTCCCCATCTATGGCTAATGCCTAATGTCTAAGGATTCCAAACATCCCATTTATCGATACTAGGCTTGCTAAAGACTTCTTTGTTTCACCTTTTTAAATATCATTTACATCCAATGTTATTCCTTTGAAGGAATTTAGCTTTTGACCGTTGGATCCTATGGTCGTTGTTCCAGGAATAATTAGCAGTATCCGATCTTGATGTTTCCTCCTTCTCTGTATGCTTTCGATCTTCTTTAATTCTTACGTCAGGGGGTCCCTTCGTTTCCCCAATGTAATACTACGACTCTCACAAGATATTCGATAGATATAATTATATCTGACATTCATATTATCGAGGTTAATTTTAGTTAATAAGATTATTAAAATGCTTCGTGACTTCAACGTTTTTTCGATATTGTAGTTTCTGGATATTCGCCTGATCTTTTCGGATGCTCCTTTTACATATGGAATAGTTATGAGAGAGCCAGTTAGCTGTTCTGTCGTTTGGATTCAATTACTTTTATTTTGACTTTCATATTTGCGTCGGTTGTCAACTTTTCTGTGTAACTACTTTGCTTAAGGTCATTTTATATATTACTAATCTCTTTATCTGAGAAATAGTCTTTATCTAAAGACACCTTGTTGACACCACGTTGTGACTCGGTTGTTTGTTTTGTTGCTACGGAATTGTTAGAAGTTGCTAGTTGCTAGTTGAAACATTGTCCTGTGTGATTAGGATTTCTGTAAGCGAAAGTCTTGATCAGGTTATTTTCTTGATTGATAGGAACATTAAGAAAAGCTAAGCTGGAATTGTTTTGTTTCTTTATAGTAAAATTGATTGAAGAGCGAATATTATTTAAATGATCCAAACATTCTTTCAGATGTTTGTTACCCGTGTTCCGTATGACGACAGTGTCGTCGACTTTAACCAGACTTTAGATTTAAATCTTCTTGTTTCTATGGTGTGGCTTTCAGACAATTCCATGTAAATATTAGCGACCACTAAAGAGAGGGAGGAACCCATAGGCAAACTGTCATCTTAAGCGTACAACTTACCTTTAACCTGAAAATAAGAATTACGCAGACACAAGTTCATTCAAAAATAAACTGATCTTCACCAAGCCTGGCTTTGATAATGGACAACGGCCCTTCCAGTGAAAGATTCATATTCAGGCTTTTCACATCAAAGCTTACAAATTGGTTCTCTGGGTCTATGGAAATATCTATAACAATATTTTCAAAATGGCTAGAATTTTTAATGAAAGAAATAGTCTGTCTTACTCTGCTATAGTTGAATGATCTGTACGGGCTTGGTATGGTGTAGTCAGTGTTCTGTCCTGGTTTTATCGTATATCTTATTCGTGTAGCGTTTTAGTGTCTGCTAAGTTTTCCTGACTACGGTTAGTTTATGTACTTTTTTATTCAGAATGCCCCATTTTCTACAATCTTCAGGCAGATATTTAAGCATGCTAATTTGTCAACTACTTTGTTGCCTTTAACCTGTAAGTGTATTCGATTCCAGTAAACTGAAACTATGTTCTCTCAGAGCTTCATGAGATTTCCATAATAACCTTGTCACCATTTTAGAGCTCTTTGGAGCAAGTCACCGTATGTTGTAGTTTCTGGATATTCGCCTTGTCTTTTTGAATACCCATTTAACATATGGAATAGTTATGAAGTTATACTGTTCCGTGTAGTATTTTGTTTTATGTGGCTCTACCCACAATCTCTCTAATATCTATAGCTGGCTATTTTTTTTTTGCTACTGCAATATAATATTTATATTAATGTCATTTATGTAGGGTGTGGTATATATAGACTTGGAAGCAATGTTGTCAGCATCAGATTAGATATGCCTCGTTTCATAGACTGCATCAAATTTCTTCACATTCTTCATCCGCTTTTATACCAGCGGATTTCAAGCTTGCGGCAATTGCTATGGTCACCCCAATTAGATAAATATCAAGTTCGTGTAAATATAACAAAAACTTTATGACTCAGGTTAGTGTAGTGTATATTATCCTGGTTGTGTTCAAGCAATCGACCCTTTATATTCGACTGAACTTAGGCTTTGCTGATATTTGTTGGCTTTTTGGCCACCAATCATAGACAATAATTGGTCTTACAATAGGAGTGTATATCTCTGTAACCTCTTTCAGTTTCATTCCTTAAGTTTCTTCATTCTCATGGTCCTGCAGTCCTGCTTATCTGAGGTATATGCTCATTTAGCGCGGATTTTACAAGTTTAGTTTAAGTTCAACCTTTTCAAATTCAAAGCGGTGGCCTGTCATTGGTTATTACTTAAGTTTAAATTTCAGTTATAGTTTAAACTGCACTTGTTAAATCTGCCCTTATTCTTCTCTTTTTATTTTTACCTTTTTAATTTTTACCTTGGCATCAAAGTTTTATCAAGATATTTCTTGCGTCCCTTCAGAATCCAATTGCGGGGTCCAAGGACTTTCCGTTATGTTTATACTTTCATACCCAGAGTGTCACTTTCTTCAAATCAAAGAAGTCTTCCATAAATTTTCTAGTTTATGTATCAAAGAAACTTCACTTTTTCAGTTAGGACTACAAATTTGCTACTATGTTGTTCTTTTTGACAACACTGATAATAATTATTATTTGTTTTCATGCCACATGTTTTATTAATGTATACGATCTTTTATAGGAAGCTGTTAAGTTTACAACATTACGTACAGTATGTTGCATTCAAATACCATCTCTGTTCTCATCATACATTTATTTTCATAATCTTCTAAAATATGAATGTAAAATGAACAAGATTATTATGTTATTAACTAGTAACAAATTAGTTGTTTACAATTAAAATACACTGTATCAATGTCAACTAATATTGGCGCAAATGTTTATATTAGGCAGTTTAAAAGTAATAAGAATTTGAGACCATCCATGGTCTTCAAATTATTTAGATTATCAACTGTACTATTTTCTACTTATCGCTGACTATTATTTTAGTAAAAAAAATAAGCCAGAGATTAATTTTCCTTTCTGACAATCAAGAGAGACTTTTGCTAACTGGAAATATTTATAAAAACATATCAAAGCATATTTTTTTAACATTTAGTGTATATATATTCTTGGAATGGTTCGTTATTGACCACTTATAACCTGCTTAAGCCACTAGATGCCACTAACTTTCACAAAATGGTGTATTCTCTTTTTTGCACACTAATGCCTTTGTATTTTGCATGCTAGAATTTCCTGAGGTGCTGGAAACTACTGAAATTACCCCTTCTAAACTTGCTCCCATACCCAGACCAAGACATAAGACATCAATGGTTCCTCCACGTCCCAGGCCAAAGAGCGACATCTTTTCTTTCTCTACAAGCAAAGAAAATTATACAAGCACTAATAGATTAAGTTACAATGAAGACATTATTGAACGAGTCGAAAAGGATATTGAAGAGAAATTAGGAATAAAACAAGATGAACAGAAGGAAGTATTTAATCGACTGGTAATTGAAGATGTTAAGAAAACTTTACAAGAATCTGATAAGGAAACCGGTGAAAACCTTACTCTAACGAAACAAAATTTGTTAGAGAGTGTTGATGAAGTCGAAATTCGAAAATATAGGAAAGACTTCAGTGCAGAAGAACACACTATTCGAGCTTCCACGAACAAGGAAGATCTGTTTTTGTATTCCGCTGAAGCAAACTCTCAAACTAGTCATGCTAAATTAGAATTTCATTTGACAAAATTACATGATAATCCCACTCAGAGTAACAATGCTGATATTTCGATAAAAAATAATAATGACTATTCAATGGAAGAGATACTGACTAGTCTAGAGGCAGTTAAACCTTTTATTATGAATACTGATACACCTATTTTAACCTCTTTAGATGACAAGGATCAAAGCGAAAATAACTCTGAGGACGTAGCAAAAGATTCTCCAAAAACTACGGTGTTAAACTTGCAGAAGTCCTTAGTGAATGAAATATTTGCGTCCAAAGACTTCTTAGGTGAATCAAAACCTCCTGAGGTAGTTGGAGTTATTCCCAAGACACCGAAAGAAGATAAGAAATTCTCATCCAATAAGGACTCGTTTGGCAAAAAGAGGTGTTTCCAAATAGGTAGTTCTCTAGAGCAAAATTTTGATCCAGAAACAACAAGCATCAGTAGCAAGCAAAGTGCAGAAAGTAAATCGTCAAGAAATTCTGTTGCCTCGGCTTTAAATGCATTGGATGATGAAATTTCTGACTTAGATGAAAATATGTTTACCGGATCTTTGTCCAAAGGTTCTACAAAGAAGAGACCTGAAATTTTTAATCAGCTTTTTGGAATACACAGTTATGATCCCGAGTTAGAAAGAAACAATTTGCACCGGAATGTATCCCCGACAAGTTTATGTAGCTCCCGTGGCAGTATTCCCGGATTAAATAAAGTTGGTTTAAAAAAGTGGGACAACTTGGAAGACTTAGATTCTATCTCTATTAGTTCCCATGGCATTAGAAATATGTGGGTGGCTGGTGACGCATCTGACACAGGCATGTTTAATTTTTTCTTATATTTCTTATTTCTTGTCTATGGTACTTTGTTCTGCTCTAGATAAACTTATTTCAAACATACAAAAAGAAAATCGTATATTGTAGTTTGCAGTCGTACTATAATAACGTCCTTTATTTTAAAATGCAACCGATTTGCAAACTTACGGTGATGGAGTAAGATTAATCTACTTTAGGGAAGGTAGTTTTGACTGTATATAGTTTAACATTTGTATTTAGATGAAAAAGTTTTACGTATTTTAAAATGTCGTATAATACGATAACTTTGACTACATTTTTTCCAGTTTTGTTTAAAAACAATATTAACACAAGAACAAATAGGGTTAAAGATAAATGAACCATTATATTTCCCGATTATCTTTAAAATATTTTTGGCTTCTAGAACAGCATTGACCTTTGTTTAAAGTTTTAAAAATTAAACAAAAACAATACAAAAATAACAATATTAAAAATAATGAACTTTACTTTATCAAAATACACTTTCAGTAGCATTAAAAGTAATTTCCTTAACTATTAAGATATATACAAGGTGTCCCAAACTCAGTGGCATATTAGAAGTATCTAGAGAATCGATAGATTATTTTAAAAATTTGGCTCTGGCCATAGATGATCTTAAACTCTATTTTTAAAATATTTTTAATTGTGCGGTTTGCCGCTTCTAACTTAAACCTGTGGCATCCGTTTTCTAAATGAAATACCCTATATATTATTGCATTTTTGTATTGTCCTGAATATACTTAACACTTTTTGTGTTGTTTCTTATATCTAAATTCAACTGTTTCGAGAAAATGGCGTTTGAAAATTGACGTTTTTGACCTTTTGAAGCTCTGTAATTCCCAAACTCCAAAGCTCTGTAAACCCCCAAACTTAACTTGCAACGAAATGGATTTCACTTTTTAATTATCTATCTCCATACACCAATTTTTAGTTTGACAGGAGATGTCAAAATTTGACATTTCCTGTCAAAGTAGAAATTAGTGTTAGATGATAGATAACTAAAAACCAAGGAAAGTGCAATCCATTCCGTTGTAAGTTAAGTCGTTTGGGAGTTACAATGCTTCAAAGAGCCAAACATGTCAATCTTCAAGCGCCATTTTCTCAAAAACTGTTGAATTTAGCTATAGGAAACATAGCACAAAAAAATGTTTGGAATGTTCAGAACAATACAAAAATTCAATAATATACATGGCATTCCATTTAGAAAGGTAGGTAGGTAGAAGCGGCAACACCGCACAATTTATATTATTTTAAAAAGAGAGTTTATGTTATTATATATATATATATATATATATATATATATATATATATATATTTATTTTTCGTAAGAGGCAAATTTTGAAAGTAATCTATTCATTGGATTTCCAGATACTTCTAATAGGCCACTGAATTTGGGGCACCGTGTAGAAACTAACATAAAAATAAACTCGCATTTGACACAAATCACAGCGTAAACTCAAAAAAAATGATAAACTATATAATAATAAAACAAATAGTGATTATCTAGATCACCAGCAAAGGCAGTTTCGACCTAAAAAAAATGGAAAGTATCTGAAAACATTTGTGATAAATGTCTACAATTTAAGGAACGCTCTCCTATGGCTAACATACCCATGTATAGTAAATTTTACGGAAAATGGTTCGGACTCAATGACGGCAATATAACTACCAGTATCGACACCACTGTGTAGGCAGGAGCTTACATAGAACGTAAGCTTTCACGGCGTTGGTCAATCAAGAAATCTTAGTTCTTGGAAATAGACCGTGTTAAATTGAAATTACTATCGGACGTTTCGCTTTCGATTGTCTTTAGGGGTATTTCCGAGCTCTGAACAATGAATAAGCTCGGAGATATTCAGGCGGGCTTTTACGTTCGACTTGTGCTCGCCGAACCGTAACCCTGTGTTAAGATCAGTTTCCACGTGTGATGTAGACCGTAACCAGTATCTCTACTAATGTTTCTTGTATGTTTAAACATTTCAATAGCCTCCCTAATCTTCTCTTATTCCATTTTTATAATCCTGGAACCGATGCTAGAACCTTGGTTTCTTCTACATTTATAATATAGCCAGTGGTACGCAGGTGTTCAGCAGATTAAACAATTTGTTTCTTTTTAATACATCGTTCTTGTTTCTTAAGTCTAGTGGATATTGAGCGTGATGTTTCTCCACAGGAGCAAGGAATTTTGTATACTCCTTTTGTTTGAAAGGCTACAATATTTTTCAGTGATCGAAAGCAATGTCCAATTTTCTAAATGTGCATTGAAGATTGTACCTATGTTGGACCGCAAAAGTTGTCGTTCTATTTTGTCTGTAGTGTCATGTATGTAGGGAAGAACAACACTACCTAACGATGGCTCCTTATCCTTCTCTTTTCGCGGAGTTGGATGACTCTGTCTTTTAATTGAAAGCTTAATATCTTCAATGCATTAGCCATTCCCTCTCAGAACTTCGATCAGTTTCGCTATTTAAGAATCTTGATCAGAAATCGAAATGGTTCTAAATACTAATGAGTTAACAACCGATTTTTTTTGTGCTAGATGGTGGGAATTTGCATGTAAATATTTATTTATATGCGACGATTTTCTATACACAGAATTTCCTAATGTACAATTTTCTTTTCTTTGAACAAATACATCTAGAAAGAAAATCATTCCATTAGATTCAATTACTTAGATTCAATTTCCATTGTGAATTTAATATTATAATGATATTGTTTAAGGTGGTCCAGAAATATAATGTGATTTTCCTGTCATTGAGTCTAAACAAAAAAAGGTATGTAATGTGATTCTACATCGAAATTGACCAAAATATTCTTCGGAATTCAAGTGTATTGCCTTAAGTTTTTCCACGAAATGTGCAGAATTTTTTTTATAAACAAATCTGTTTTTCCAGTAAAAATAATATAATAAAAAAAAATATCTTAATATTTATTTAATTTGTATGTGAGCGAGTCTATTGCATGATCGGTCGAAGTGGTACATTGCCCTTTTGTATCTTGGGAAGACCGTAGAACCTGAGATCTTGGAGCTGCTTGACTTTAATGATTTCTTCTCCGCTAGTGGTAGGTTGGATGCGTATTTCTATTCTAATTGTAGGATCTGCCTGCATAACCCATAGCTATTGTTGTCCAAAAGTTGAGTTACTTTAACTTATTCCGTTCTGTTCATGATGACTGTGACGTTGCCATGTAAGGTCTTCCTCGCTTTTTTTTTTCGGCTGCGGAGAGATTCGATTTCGGTGGTTTCAATTCCTTATAATCTTTGCTATCTCATATCTGACTTCATCGGCTTCCTCCACTGGCAATCTTCTTATTACGGCTTCAACGTGAAATGTTGGCCTTTGCAGATGACCTAATATTCTGCTTCTGTTAACGTCTTCAACGACAAGCTGAAAACTGTACTCTGCGGAGATTTTACTGGATTTGTTCCTTTCACGAGTGCTTCAAACTTCTTTTGTTGCTTAAGTGTAACTTCTTGATGTATTTTTTTTTGTTTTTGCATTGGTGATGTTGTACAAAGTTGTAAATATAGTTACTTCAAGTCTAAAAGCTAATTTCAGGTGAATGTCTAGTAGTTTACGGACATTTTTATCTAAATCAGGACGTATTGCCTTAATCTGATTTCTAACTAATGCATTGCTTGTACGCTTATAAATATTCATAGCGGTTCTAGAAGTAACGTGATGTCTCACCTGTAGTAATACATCTTTATCTCGGCACCTAAGGAGAAATGACAAACCGGCAGAGTAACTTCTTCTTGCGGTTCCGGAGATCGCTAAAAGTTTTGGCATCCTTCTTGGTTTCCTCCCCATAGAGGTTAGCTAACGTAGAAAGGAAACTATCACGGTTTTGGTCAATTAAAAAATCATGGTTCTCAAAATTAGACCACGTCAAAATGGAATTACCATCCGACGTTTCGCCCTGCACAAGGCATCTTCAGGTACTCCATGGGATCTCACTGACTCTGCTCGGCGAGTTTCAGGCGGACTCTTATACCCGAGAGTTTAGAGAGCTTAGCATTAAACAAATAGTTGAGAGGGCCGGATTGTAATAATTTCTAGGTATACAAGTTTTTCTATTAAAAAATTGAATGTCATTTTGTATTTCTCACGAGAAGTGTTCAGCTGAATACCATCATTTTACGAAATATTATACGTATAAAACAGCATTATGTGGCGTCCGTGGAAAAGCTTTAATGATACTCCTTCTAGTGTTACGGTGAAGAAAAATAATTTATCTGTCGATGCTAGGGAATTTATAAATTCTGTTTATACTTTAAACATCATGGCTCTTGAGATTAGACCGTGTCAAATTGGAACTACTGTCTCACGTTTCGCCTTCAATTTCACGCGTCATCTTCAGGGATTCAGTGTTTAGATCTCACGGAGTAAAAATCCCTGAAGATGCCTCGGGCAATCGTAGGCTAAACGTCGCGTAGTAATTCCAGTTTGACACGGTCTAATCCCAAAATCCAAGATGTCTTAATCTTCTCCTTTTTATAGTTCTTTACTTAACAGAGGACTTAACGGTAGTGCTGCTATGAGTGAAACGTATTAAAAGCATTCTGTATACAAAAAGTATATGTTTGTAATGTTCTCACTATACCAGTTAATTAAAATCAAAGGTTAGGTCTCGAAACATTTCTCCAACTTTAAGGTGTAGTGTTGTAGAATTAATAAAAAATGTGGTAATAATATTTTCCAGTTGTTGAAAAAATTCAGCACATCACGTAATTGCTGTAGAAAATACATGTGTTACTTATAGGGTAGCGACAGCGAAACAGAACTAGCTGTAGAATTACATAAATGTAAGTATATAACATGTATTTTAAAATTTGTATTATTTACGTTTTTTACTACACTTACTTACTACATAATAGGATCGACTTAGGTAGTTTTATTGGAGCAGTCATTCAACGAGAATCATTTATCGCAGAATTTACCTGAACATAACAGATCCGGGTAATATATAATTATTATCAATTATTAATTATTATCCAACAATTTGACTAGAGATGTGTCATCGATGTCTGGAAAAAACTACTTCGTTTTTAATTCCTTTTTTAGGAGAGTTGGAATTATCATAGCTGTTCTCTGCATCAACGGCAGATTTATTAATGTTTATGTGCTCTTTAATAAAAAATTATTGCTTAGATTTAGCCTATCTGGCCCAAATAAGTCGGTTTCTAATTCGTCCTTTATCATGTTTTCTTCTTCACCTACATTATTGCCAACGTGTTGGCTTTTATTTTAAAGGATTTATTATGTGCCAGTATCATCATCATTTGCAATCAGGTTTATCGTCAGAAATGATGGATAATCTTTATTGTTTAACACGTATTGAGCCTATTAATAAACTATACACAGTTTAGTCTAAAATTATTAAGTCTTCTAGGTTTTATTCAAACTAATCTGCAAGCTTGCTTCAATAGTCTGAAGTAGTTAACAACCAGATGTTGAGTTAACTGTATTGATTTGAAACAGTGGCGTAGCTAGACCTTTAGTGACCCTGTAGCAAAAATTCCCAAGGGGCCCCTCTTCCAGAAAATAATAGAATTAAACATAAAAAAAAAATATATAGTCACGAAAACGAGATAAAAAACAGCGATTCTGTAACAAAAAAAGGATACTAACAGAAGTCCTTTCTAATATTTGTAGATACACATAAAACACATAAAAAAACAGTTACGTAAATGGGAGTTGTTCTTAATATCATACATAAAAACTAAAAAAATACAGGTATAAATACAGGTAAAACCAAAATAATTAGCACGTTTATCTATAAAGAATAGGAACACTACAAGGAACAATACAATAGAAGTTACTTAAATGATTTTTCTCCTAGACTTTTTTTCTGCGAAAATATTTATCAAAACATCCATTAGTTTTTCCAATTCTTCTTTTTCTATTAAAAAAAAATAGTTAAATCTGACAACCGCTCCTGCCTTATTGATGTTCTAAGGTGGTTTTTAATTAGTTTTAGTTACGAAAAACTTCTTTCTGCCCTTGCGGTTGTTACCGGCAAAGATAAAAATAACCAACAGGCTGTAATTACCTAGGGGAAACTCGAGGCGAGGCTATTCAGTTGTATCACTAATAAATCCGCCAATTCATTAATGGTATGAAATTTCCGAATCTCTGTATTCAAAACTGACCTAAGGGAAATTAATTAACTAGCTGTTAAAGTCATCCGTTCAATCACTGTTGTATTTAGCAACGAGTTCCGCGGCTTTCCCCTTTATTACTTCGCTAGACAAAGACATCAGTTTTTCTGGCTGTAAAATCTCAAATACATTAGTCAGTTCAGAAAAGCTTTGAAATCTTTTTTTTATTTGAGAAATTAAAATGTCTAGAGGACGGTAATATACATTTACTCTAAACCGCGAGTCAGGATCACAAATTCTTTTTTGTCTTCAGCTAGCTCATCAGAACATCGTTTTCTTTTTTTTTTTAAATAGGTGATATATACCACTCTTTTGCTTGAACTGTGGCTTCCTCTAATAAGATATTGAAAGAGTTGGGTTTTCTTAATTCAATCAGGTTATCAAAAAGATTATTTAGCAAAATTACTCGATTTTTGTAGGTCAGTATGCATATGTTGTAGAACTTTAGAAACCGGATGGATAATTTCAAACAGCTGAGAAAATAACCTGACAAGGACTATAAAATCATAACTTTCAATCATATTTATTATACTTTGACATTCACTCCGGTGTATTTTTTGGATGAACTCAAATTAATTTGATATAAAGCTTTCATAATTATTGGAAAATTTTGTTTTATAGCCAATAGAGTCATTTCGTGATGAGTACCTAGTAGGAAATACTATGTTCGTCGATAACTCCCTTTACTCCATGCTTTTTTGACTAAGGTAAAAAGAAACTAGTATATCGGCGGAGAAGTTTCTTAAATTTTCGAATACAAATATTGTGGTGGTGCAGTTTGCTTTTCTCTTTTCACTGATATGTACAGAAACATATCAGTGGCTGTTTTTCCTTGTCAGACCATTTGTGTGAATTTTATTAGAGAAAAGAGACAAATAATAACAGACCAAAGTTAAAATAAAGAGTGGAAACAGAGGTGAAAAATAAAAAGAGATATGGAGAGGAAAGTTTCACATTTAAAATATATAAGTGTGGTATATAAAAACTTCTTTTATTAGACGTGCTACCCGAAAAGAAATGCGGGGGGTTTTCCAATCTTTTTTTTTTATTTTTCAACAATGTCTGTTCAGCATTTGCACAAAAGAAATCTGATCACTCTATGTTATAACATAGAATTTATTTTCTGTTATACCTGCTGCAAAAAAAATTAAAAATATATAGGTACATATCCATCTATTATCTATTACATAAACATTTCCTTTAACTAGTTAGCAGCAGCGTTTTTATTTTTTTAGTAAGTTTTATACAAAAAATAGTACACAATTATTTAAATGGAAATATATATAATATGTAGGTACTTACCACTATCATCATCTTCAACATTAGTCGCTTCCACTTTATCAAAAGCAGCGGTACTACAACCTGGGTTTTGAGAAAATGCTGAAATCTGGAAGTTTTGACGAAGTATTAATTCTTTTTTGTTTGTTTTTTCTCTTTACAGCCCCACTGTTTTTTTATCACTCATATTCAGAAAAAGAAACGATTACCTTGCCGTGCGCGACAGAGAATCAAACACAGACATGCGAAACTTTTGCGCTCGACAGTGGCAGCTCATGGATAACGGGTGAAGCGCAGCTTACCTAGGTGCATAGCGCCACAGGTAAAAATAGCGGCGCAAGCGAATTTTTTTCGGGCTGCCACGCTTAAAATGCGTATTTTTTTAACCTTTTTATGATGTTAATTATCCACAGCTTTAGAGCGTTTTTTAATATTTGGGGAAATGATATGAATTTATAAGATTTTCAATATATTTTTTTGTTCCTAAAAAACAGTTATGTACCTATATCTTAAAGCTAATTTCGATTCGATTCGATCGATGCAAAACTGCTTCCGCCTCCGATGATCCGAACGCACTAATTTACATTAATTCTATAACAAGCGCCTGCAGCCTGTAGCAGCAGTTTTATGCCGCTCCCATCTCTATTTGGCTGACGGATATTCACAATTGCGTTGCCATAGCAACTGCCGTAAACAAATCTAAACGCAAGAACCAGCATGCGGGGCGAGTCTGATGCGGAATTTGTTACTGCTGATTGTGATTCCTCAACGGGTCGCTCTTATGAAAAGGTGTTCAGCGCGCTACGTTTTTAGGTCATTATTTTTTGAATATATTACGCACTAGTTTTGATAGAAAATAATGGTAATTAATGTAAATAATGTGAATTTATATAAAACATACTACATTTTTATAATAAAAATTGTAAAATGCTTAATATTTAAAAATATTTTTATTTGTAAGTAAATTGATTGAAAAATGTAGGTGAAGCGGTGCTTCACCGCGTCCCCTGGCTCGACGCAGTAATACTAATGTAGAGCTGGTCCATGCGGTCATGGATCTCAATATTTATTCATAAGGGTTGGGAAATTATCCACGCGGCTTCAGAGTTCAGAGTAAAAAAAAATATGTTTAGTAAATATATAACAGAAGTAACCCGATAAGCCATTTATTTTAAAATTTAGGTCGATTATATTTATAGAAAGGATATTTCTTTATTTAGGTATTTTGGATTTGGGGGCCCTGTATCATTGATACAGCTGATATATCGGTAGCTACGCCCCTGATTGGAAGAAGTAATACAAACCTAATACTTAGTCTCCGACATTTATTTACATTATTTGTTTCATGGGAGCTTTACACAGAAATAGAATTACACAAAATTCGTGCATTTCATTAATTGATGTTTCTACTTTTTTTTTCATTTACCTACATGAAACGTAAAATATTATCACATATTAGTCTTATTAAATATGGAAAATAGGAAATATTTGACAAAGAATTAATTTGAAATCGGTAGTTAATTGCCTTACACCCGCAAAATTCACCTATATGAATAGCATATACATACTTTTAGAATTTCGTAAACTAAACAGAGGCCTATGTCTTGCTCTAAAAGCCTATTATCCTCCGAAGGAAACACTATTCGTAAAATATTCGTTAGTGTGCCTCTCAGACGGGAGAAACTATTTTTTTTTAACATTATAATTCGGCTTATCGTTTTTATTTGTTTAAAAACATGTTTTAGCAATGTTTACATTCAAAACCTCAAGAAAAACTTTAGTACATTTTTAGTGACTGAACAACCTTTTCTTATCAAAACTACTTATTTTGCCGCCTTCTTGTCAAATCTACTACCCTAAAACAAAATTATTCTTACTACTTTTTCATAACGCAATTGGTTATTATTTAAAAAAAAATTAATCTGTTACTAAAACCATTAATATTCGTTAACTTAACTTATATACAATGTGTCATAGCGTCATCTAGACTAGAATTAAGCTTTGACCTATTTATTTTTCAGAATCTATAACGTCCTCAAATCTGACGCCAGCCCAAACTCCCCTCGATAGTATTCTCCCTTGTCCCGTGGAAACTAGTACCCCAGTGAGGACACTAAATGAAGAAAAAAGTCTAGAATCAACTGATAGTGGAATTGCGCATGATAACCATAGCGATAGACAAAAAGAAAACGCTGAAGAAGAGTTTGGATTTTATACACCTCCACCGCCGCCAATTCTAGACGATATCGCTGTTGAAGATGCAGCTACAACAGACATAAACCTTCAAAGCACAATTCTTACAGCGCCAGAGGCTGAAATAACAACCAAAGTTGTTTCAACCAATTCTTCCGAGACTGATAAACTAGTAACACAAATACCAAAACACTCTGAGAAACAAGTTATTATATCTGAAATAACTTCTTCTCATGTCGCCATACCTTCCCCTAAGTCCGTAATAGTAGCAGCAGATTTTAGTTCGGAGACTAATCCGGAAAACAGTGTAAAGAAAACGGAACCGGAAGCGGAGCTCGTAGATATTGACTGGCAATACCAGCTACCTTCACCACCAAAAGCCTTCCGGGACTCTAGCCCAACAAATTTAACGGAGACCGAAGCAAATTCAGTAAGCGATTTTAAAGATTCTGTTGTTACATCTCCAGAACTCTTTGAGAAACTAAGAACTCTGGAGGATATCCAGTCAGAGAAAGACACTTTAAGAAGTGAAGTCACTAGCATTGCTAGCGAAGAGCCATTGAACACTCTTTCTCTGGAACACCTAGAAAAAAGAATGTCACTGGTATATAACAGGGAACTTGCTACTAGTCTAAAAATGACTGATAGTATAGAAACTAGTGTTAAGACTATAGAAAATTCTGCAAATTCCCTAACAGGTTTCCAGACCGCGTACAGTCGAATTGATAATAAGACAACGTCCCCTCCAAAACAACCTCCAAAACCAGTAAGAACTACCGGTACGGCTACACATCACCATACTCTTCCAAATTTTAAAATCACAACGTACGATGTTCCAAAGCATCAGAATATAAAAGTCTTTGAGGACGATACTATAAGAAGCAACACACAAGGAACTGTGCCTACTTTAAGCAAGTCCCAGTTTGGCCACTCAATGGAAAATATATCTTTTGCAAAAAGGAATTCTGTTGACGAACAATCTGCCACGAAGGAGAAAGAGTACATATTTTATAAACCCAAACCCAGCCAAAATGGGTCTACTTCAGTTTCGAGATCAGGTTCCTTTTCTGCTGATAATAGATCACTATCGAAACCTGTGGCCAGATCAAAATCAACATTAATGCTGAATAAATATCAGGTCGGAAAAAGAGATGAACCAAATATGTCTAGAAGTAATAGTCTCTTTGACGTATCTGGACTTCAAAGTTTGGAGGTAAGGCTTGTTATTTTTTGCTTTTTATGAAATAAATGTTAATTTTTAAATTCTTAACTGGGGTTTTACACGAGTGTATTTTTCCTACAGAGCACTTTGATTTTTATTTTGTATATGTATGTTTTCTATAATCTCTATTTTTGTTGTTCTGAAAAATTGTTTTTTATGTGTTTCTGTATCAGTTTGAATAAATTGCTTTAGATGAGTTTGCTACTTTAAATGTTTTTTACTATTGAAATTACTACTACTTATAAAATTTCAAATTAGAAAAAAAAATGGAATTGGACCAAATAACCTGAAATTTCATTTAGTATCGATGATAAATGCAAGGTCGCTGGCTGAGGTTTTATTTTTTTTTTAAATATTATTTCTGTTTGCTGTTAAATTTCTTGAAATGTTTTCAATTTTTAACAGTCTCACATTAAAAGGTACCTAATATAAAAAACAATCAATTCAACTTGTCGCATTCTTGTCATAATTCACCTTAATGAAATATAATTTCATTAATTTACCTAATGATATTTATTTCGTTCTAGAAATGGATTGCTTTGCTCTACTCAATCTATAAATATTCCATAATTTTTTTTTTATTTGAAAATCTAATAAAATGTTTTCTTCCCTATTAGTTATTTAGGCCAATTCAGCTTCCTACTATTTTTTTTTAATTAACTTCAGCTTGAGATCATTATGTCAAAAATAAGCAAACTGTGTGGATTCATGCTTAAATAACAAATTATTGTTATAATAATATATAATAAATATCTTATATCTGAAAATTCTAGTAAAGTAGTTCTATATATACTAGTTTTATATGATTAAATATTATGGATACTGATTTTTGGAATTACACGTAATGAAACACTAAAATAGAAATTATAGGAAAAATGACTTTTTTTAATATATTTTAGAAATTATTTTACTAAATTTGGTGAAAGGGTGGTACGGGCAGTTTTTAGTAGTAACAATGCCATTAGTACTCCTAAATATATATGTTAGTACATTTTGAATATCTTTAAGTGAATATCGATCCGTTCAGTGCGAAAAATTTCAAAGACCTACATATTTTTTATAACAAGTTATCCTATCTTATTCTATTGGTTTTATCAATTCTTCATAGATCTGACGAAAAACACAAAAAAATATGTACGTAAATTTTATTTTTGATAAAAGTTGTAGCATAAAGAAAAATGGTTTTGAGGGTGTTGAACCTTAGGTCAGATATACATGGTGTTGAAACAAAATATCGAAAAAATTATCTAAAGAAAATGTTTAGGCTTGATCTTGTGGATCTTTTGAAGAAGTTGAAATGCAGGTTTCAAAAAATTAGAAATACTATATTTTCCGCCATTGAACACCTATGAATCAATATAAAGTAGGTTGGGCTATTAAAATTCTTGTAAAACATGAATATTTATCATTTAACTAAAAAAACTTAAACTAATAATTTTAAAAGTTTTATTTTAACAACTTACAGAGAAATATTAAGAACTTATCATTTCGCACAAGGAACTCTACTATTGCAACGCCCTTCCAAGTAACATTTTACGATTTGTAGAGGTAACCGTGATGTTTTTGTTATTTTGTTGTTTAAATAAAGGTTTTATTATTAAGTAACTGCAAAGTATTTATAACAACAATATAAACCTTAACGCGCTTAATTGGAGAATCATATGATGGTCTCGGTTACCTAAATTATATTCTCAGCAACCCAGAGTCTAAAGCCTTAAAGTATAACAGAGACCTTTAAATGGAAACGGCGGATAAAGGAAACCAGGTGAAAGGAGCGCCCCCTACATGAATAAATGGATGCAGCTTTTTTCGGTTGTGACAATTATTAGATATATTTTCACTTCACTTACGATTTTATTCTTTCGGAATTAGTATTGTTTGAATTGTGAAAAAATATATGTCATGCATAGTTTATTGATAAAAAAGCGTAAAGTGGAATAACAAAAACAACTAATCCACTGGCTTATACCACGACGGGCATTGAATTACACTACTGATTCCTGACTTTCGTTGCTAATGTATTTTTGTTTCACGTTATACCAACGTCATAACAAAGATGCCAAGATTCCCGTCTGGAACAGGTCCTGCAATGCCGCAGGCGCAATGATCCATTTCAGTCAAATACCCCTCTTAGAATTCAAGAGCTGCGGTTTTGACAAAAATTGGAACTTAACGGTGAAAAATAAAAAAGAATGTGTTTTTAAATCAACGATTATACTCTAAAAAATACATACATTAGTATATATAGTGGCAAAAAAATTAATCTATACCAGTTCTCCTACCATTTAGCTGAAAATCCTTTTCAAAATCGGGATATTACTTTTACATTTTTAACACCATGTCTTTTTTCCAACATGGCCACGACCAACATCCATCTCATTGTTACAAAAGTCAGGCAAAAACGTTATATCAGGGTAATCAAAGTTTATAAATAGTAAAGGTAATCATATAAATCTTTATGTGCTGCTGCCTTTTTTAATGGTAGACAGACTATTATTGTTCATGAATAAAATTCATTTGTCGAACCTGCATTGTCTTTAACTTAAATTATTCACAATGTTTCCACGACCGTTAACAGTGTAAACTTTCGTGAACTATTATTGTTTATGTTTAAAAAATTACACATCAATTACTCTCTGACAAAGAAATCGGGGAAATTTTTGTTCAATGGTCTGGTGCAAACTGAAAACGGTTTAGGTAAACAAGGTTAAAAACTAGGGTTATTGGCTAAATCACTAATTATTCTTTTTGCATTTTTTTGGTGATTTACTAAAACCTCAGAGAATATAACATATAGTTTATTTAAAAATCTACTGGTTTTTTGCTGGAAGTTAAAGAGGTAGATATATTTAAAATTGTTATATATGCCTTTATTAAATGCACTTTTATTCTTAAAGGTATTTGTGTTCTACTTTGTGGGTGGTAAATCAGTTGTCAAGATATTATAAACCTGTTCTAAATCAAATATCGACTTTAGGTGGCGCAAAAAACTACTCGAATCGTTTTCATATTAATTTTTAGTTTCTCTAAAAAAATCTTTACAAAACTTAATTACCAATGTATATAACTTTTGGTTGCATGCTATTTTATTTGGATGTATTTTAAATCTTTAAGATGTTTTCAGCAATTTTATTCTGATATAGCATTTCAACAGAATCATTATTGTTAGTTTTTATAAATTCCTTCACTAAAATATTAACAACAAATTCTCTAGGATGAAGATAATTTTTTATTACTAATTAAAAAGGGTATTTGTCAATAAAAATTATTTTCATCCTAGTGAATTTGTTTGAAAATTTAGTGAAGAATTTTATAAAAACTATTAATAATTTTTCTTCTGAAACCCTATATCACAAAAAATAGAATTTAAGGCATTGCAACATTAGAGGTCTGTGTGTGAAACAATAATTCTTATTTAATTCTCTAGGAATTATTCCGATAAAATAGGTAAAATTAGTTACAACTAAACGATGAATATTTGCTTAATAGAGGTGTTTCGGTAGAAACCTTCACTTCAATCCTTGGTATCCTTGACTCTGTCCAAAGAACAGTTGTTCGCCTGATTGATGATTGAAATATCACAATGAAGCTTGCATCACTAGAAGATCTTCGAATTGTTGACGATCTATCTCTATTTTATGGTATCTATAAAACGAATTCTGTTCTGATGAATTATCATCCATTAAACCTTCTTTGGTCATTCCTGCCAGGGAAACACGAGCATCGACCCACATGCATCCCTTCATCGTTGAACTGCAAAGGGATCTCCTACTTTATTATCTCTTTTATTCCCAGAGTGTCTCGATTATGGAATGTGTTACCAGCAAATGCGTCTCCATCTTTTCCTAATCTGCACGTCTTTAAATCCCGCATTAATAAACTTTCCCTATCTTCACCTAAAGTAACAACGGTACTTAGTGGTCTGCTTATAGTTAAGAAAAACAAAACCTTCCTTATATCAGTTCATAGATGCGCTAAGGCAAAAATATTATTGTTGGAATTTGGAATTATTGTTTCAAATATTGCAAACGGGCTTTAAACTAAATTCTATTCACTTATATTCTTTTTTCGATATTTTTCCATCCGACTCTAATTTTACTTGGTCATAACGTGATATAACAATAAATTAAAATAAAATATTCCCAAAACACGTTAAAACAATGTACGTTAGTGATTTTGTAGTATTTTTACATAATCATATTTGATAGATATTTTCTGGAAATGATTTTCTTGTTCTTTATAAAGTAAGCCCAGAGTATTCAGACAGTTTTCAAGTTTGGTGCTATTGGGATTCAAATCAGTTGTACGCTTAATTTCATTTAGTACAAACTGCTGACAACCTCAACTTCAGCACATACATTGGATACATAAAGTAAGCCCAGAGTATTCAGATAGTTATGTTAAAATTGGAAAAAATTTGGTACTATTGGCACCCAAACTAGTTGAGCGCTTTATTTTATTTACCACAAACTGCTGACATCCTCAACTTTAGCAATACAGTTTTCACACAAGTTTAAAATCAGTTAGCTCAGAACAGAAAAAAATATGATAATTAGATTTTTGCAAAATTTCACCTTAACCAATTTATTGGAAAAATTATATTATCCCTTAAGGTCATTTTAGATGCATTTTCAGAAAACAATTTGATGTTTTTCTTTTTCGAAATCCCCTGCGTTTTTAGAAATATAATTTTTTAGATGAAAGTTATTATATTGGTGTTATACAATTTCGTCTGTAATATTTCGCTAATTTAATGCTTTTTATTGATAACTGCCTAGGATTAATGCTTCTAGGATACACAATAAATTATACAAGATGCTAAAAAGGTTTGAGATCAAAATTAAATTTAGTTTTATGTAAAAAGAAATCAACGCTCTAATCCAAAAAAAAATCACACTTTATATTTTTAAATAATTTTATAAAATCAATACAACAACAGTCAATTGACAACAAAGAACTACCGATTATTTAAAGAAAACTGCATTTTTGTTTACTTCAATAAATATTTGCTGTAAAATAAACACACCTGAGGAGCACAAAACAAAAGTCTGATTTAATAGAATTGTTATATATACATATATATATATATATATAAATATATATATATATATATATATATATAAAACGAAACCAGGAACGGTAAGGATTACTCCTTCACCATTTTGTCGAGAATCGACCAAAACATGACGCTATGTTTGTTTCCAGGGCCAAGGTGCCAATCTGCTACCGTGGTATCTGCCCCGGCAAGGCTCATCAGGCAGTTTCCTTGGGGGGTATCGGTATTAAAACCGAAATACCCCATACCATAATACCCCATTAATACCGATACCCCCCAAGGAAACTGCCTGATGAGCCTTGCCGGGGCAGATTGGCACCTTGGCCCTGGAAACAAACATAGCGTCATGTTTTGGTCGATTCTCGACAAAATGGTGAAGGAGTAATCCTTACCGTTCCTGGTTTCGTTTTATATAACTTTTTACGACCAAGAACCGCACAGAAATTGAAATTTCTGTTTCTCCTTTATATATATATATATATATATATATATATATATATATATATATATATATATATATAGAGAGAGAGAGAGAGAGAGAGCCGTAAGTTAATTTTTTTTAAGTTTGGAACATAATAATAAATAATAAAATTATGTTTATTATTATTAATTCGGCTTCTAAAGTGGTTTGTTTTTTTGTCGTACTAATCCATAAAATTAAACTTTCACTCAATGTATTTCAATGTAGAAGAGAAAATACAACTGAAATCGTTTAAGACATTTCTAAGACACTATTTTTTTAAATGAACCCATTTAAAAAAAACGTGAAACAAAACGGCCCGGACGTAGCTTTTAACATCGGACAGCAGGATATTCTGTTAAAAAAACGGGCATATGACAACTTTAACTTAGAAATTCCGGTTGACGAGTTGGCAACCGCCCTATCTTTAATTTTATATTACCAGAAACGCATTAATTTGTACCTGGGAAGTAAACATTTTCAGAAATATAACATTACAACATATTTTTAATATTGCCAAATTTGCTATATACATCAAAAATCTAAAAACTTGAGGTATTCCGCAAGCTCTGTTAACTTTATAACAAGAAAATTGCCTAAAATTTTTCCCATTTAGCATTTTTTGTTTTTTTTTTATTGTTTTTGAGATTCCCATATATGTTATAAGTGTAATTTCTTTAATTATCAAGCTATCAAAAAAGTCCTAAACTATCACGAGTCTTACTTTATTATACATTAAAATAATAAGTACTGTTTTTTTTTTGGGCTAGACGTATAACATAACAGTTTTTTTTTTATATTAAATTTGTCTTGGTTCTCAAACCTTTTAATCACTATGCATAATTTTTCTAAAGTGCGAACTGTAGAAACATTTATGACTAAGAAATGACTAAGAAAAGAAAATACAATTAACAAAAGATTGGAAAAAATTGTTATTACCACAAAAACCAGAGGGCACTAGGGTTATGCTACTTTAAAGCGCCCAAAACATGGCCACAGAGCGTTAAATCTATTCTACACTAAAGCCTTCATAACTGCCGAAAAGCGCGCCTCATTATTTTTTATGTTTCCGTGATATTTCACCTCAAATTTAAAACAAAAATGTCGCTGGTGCAGTTGATGTGGCCAGTAGTTTAATTGCTTTGTGATATTTAAAGTCTGTTTATAAGAAAACTTATGTGCATTTGTCAAAATGATGATACTTTCTTTTTCTCTCTCAGAAAAATACATTTGTTATGATTCTTCTATTTTGTCAAAATAAAGTAGATAATATTTTTTGAAATTTATTTACTACGGAATTAAACAAACTTTGAAGTTATTTGTGTCATAAACATCACAAACAATAATTTATGTTAATTGGTTGCATTTTTTAGGTTATGAAACTTATTCAAAACAAACTGAATACGCCTACTGGATCCGTAGAGAACATTAGTATTAGGGATAAGTCGCAGAGTCAGCAATTTATGTCGCAAAAGCCATTACCACATGTAGACCTTAAATCAGGAGACGCTGCCCCTATTTCAGACCCAACGCCCGTAAAAGAAAAATCTCAAGTATCCTCAACACAAGAACAATCACCAGAGCCAGTTAAAAAATACTATTACAGAGGCCCTCCAGCTGTGAATATGTCCACATGGTCAGAACGTCCAAAAGTGCCCGTTGCAGTAAAAGAGGATGAGGACTACAAACTGGGTAACGCTAATAAAATATCTTCAAAATTAATAGTTACTACTACCAACAATAACATTACTAGCAATAATAGTATTGAGGTGAGGAGTAATGGACACCTAAATAAGCCTGCCAACGAAGTAAGCCGACCACAAGTCAGTGTTAATGTTAATGCTTCTGAACAAATCACCCAAAAATCCGGCAACGTTGTTATTAAAATTGGCAGTGCACAAAATGGCAACTATGTAAAAAGTATAGACAGTCAACGATTCATGGGTCCAACCGCGTACAGAAAACCGTTTGCAAATATAAATAGAAACGATGCTATTGTAAACAGGCCTTCTCAGAGACCTCACTCGATTGCTTTATCATCAGATTTTGATATATCTCGAGTTCCCGTAGTAAGATCCGTAGAATTTAAAAAGCCTTACAAAGATCTTCAAGGCCACAACACTTCCGTAACACATTTGAATCAAGGACATGATGATTATAATTCTTTACATCACTACTATGATAAACCTGATGCTTTTGCAGAAAAGTTTAGAAGCACAGAAAACTTGAACATAAGCAAGCAGGAAAATGGACCTGTCAAAAAGGTATTAAGAATCGGAAGCTTTAGACCTATAGAAAATAACCCTGTACCAATTGTTCGGGGCTTTAAGTTGACAGGCAGCAATAATAATAATAATTATAATAATGATATTAACAAACGGCTATCGTGGAATCCTTCAACAACGTTCAATACGCTACCTGCAAAGCCTAAATTAGAAAAAGAATATAACACAAATCAGCATGTGCCTTTTTCCCAGTCTACTTTAAGAAGGACAGAGTCTGGCAAATTGTATGCTACGGACCAAAATTCTAACCAAATAAGCAAACCTGTCGTTGAGCAGGACAAGATTCCCTTAACAGAGGACAATTCGTACAGCTCCTTACCTCCAAATTTTACTAATAGCAAAATGCAATTGGTTCCCCCTCCCCCTCCTCCACAAATGCCAAAAGTTGTTTTACGGAAAGTTTCCCCGCCACAAACAAGCCAAAGTAATAGTCCGGTGGAAGCCAGAGATATGCTTCTGGAGTCTATAAGAAGTTTCGGTGGAAAGAAGGGTCTTAAAGCAGTCAAAGCCTGATATTTTATTGTTTGTTTAGTTTGTTACTTTTTTGTAAATAGTGTCTGTTGTAGTCATTTTTATTTAAAGCTCAATTCTAAGTGATTATGTTATTAACTATTTCGTTTGTATATTTTACTTTAATATTTATATTCTAATTTGTAATCCCTCAGTAAAAGAAAACCTTTACTGAAACAGCATCCAGCAATACTAAAATATACCTGCTACATTCTGAGAAATAAATATGTACGTTTGTTCCATATCTTCATTATCAGTACGTTTTAGGGACCAAAGGTTATATGGAAAATATTATTTATTTGTTATATAAACTGTATTATATTTCGTCTATTACCCAAAAATAAAACTATTGAAAATATATTGTTTTTTATTATATGTAGGCGATAAACAAACTTCAAAAGTCAACTTCCGGTATAACCGAAAATAATTAAAATTTTGTAATTTTAAATGGCACCCTATATATTTTTTTATCCTATCAAATTCTTCTTAAAATTCTCGTTCAATGATGTTTCACAGCATAGGGTTTGTTTTTAAGATAGCGATTAAATACCGATTTTTTGTTTCAAGTCTAGGTGGCAATGACATGGACGGTGGTAGTTACTGACGCTTAGTGTGCTGTGATGTCAGAAGAGCAATAGTATTAAATTTTTTTTCGCGTAAAATTAGTATAAGCAGATATTTCTTATTTCAAAAAATATCTGGAAACATCTATCGATATCATGAAAACCAAGATAGGAACCATATTTTTTTATTTGACTCAATTGCAAAATACTCATTTTTTTTTTATTTTCGCCTAATAGGTATAGTGGCCATTCAATGTTTTGCTTTGAAATTATCATCGAAAATTACAGCATAGTGAATGATTAATAGTTACATACCCTAGGAAAAATATTTAGTAGGCCGAGGAAACAAAAGAAAACAATGTAAATCAAAACTTTGAAAAACCTATAAGAACATCTTTGAAAACACATTTTTGGCAATATTGCATACATATTACAGGTATTTTAACGACAAAGGAATGGAATTTAAAAAACATACGAGTAATTCGCTAAAACACTAAGTACTAACAATTATTGTTACTCTAAATTTTCACAATGTTTCCATTATTATTTTTACATAGGCGAGTTTATGTAACTGAAGCTCTTAGCACACTTTGTAACTGTAATTCGGATATACTATTTATCGCTCTTCTAACCTTTTGTTCCAAGTCGTCCCTGGTTGTTGGTTGCGTCTTGTATACTTTTTCCTAAAGATGGCCCCAAATAAAAAAAATAAAGCGTCGTCAGGTCGGGTGCTATCTAATCGATTAATATTTCGTTTTTTTTTTGTTTTAAGGAAAATTTCGCTTTGTCCATAAAATTGTAACAATTTTCCTGCGACAATAAAGCATACTTTTGTTTGTTTGTTGGGTCATTTGTTCCCATCCAGTTCTTCTGAACCTCTCATTCAAATAATTCACCACAAGTCTGCTGTTATGTGGCGGGACACATCCTGGTGAAAAATTATTGGGTGAATATTGAGTGGCAGTTCTTCCAACTAGTTTTCGATATGGTTTTGTAATTAATCTTAATATCTTTCCCCATTTAATGGCCCATCGAAAATTATTGTCCCAATAATTTGTGCGCCAATTACTCCCATCCAGACATTGAAGTAAATCGTTCTTGATATGCGCTTTCTTTCATAAGCCTGGGATTGTCATGTGCCCAATAACGGGTGTTATTGCGAATAAATAAACCCAGATTAGTAAATCTGGATTCATCCGAAAATAAAATTTTGTGAAGGAAAGTATTGTCCAAATTGTACCTTTCCAAAAATCAGTTGCAATAATCCAATCTTCTTTGAAAGTTGTTTTGGTACAAATGATGATAAATTTAATATTTGAACTCTTTGAATTTATGTTTTTTTCAAAATGCGGCGAGCTGTTTCTCGATTCACACCAATTTGTCTCAAAGAAATCGTGGAATCTGTCTCGACAACTGCCAATACATTAATTTCTGTCTCTTCGTCAACAATTATTATCTCATTGTCCGGTTCATCTCGTCCTCTTCTAAATTGCTCTTCGACTCTCATGAAGTAATTATCAGGCGGATAATTTCTACCAGGAAATCTTTAGGCATACAACTGAGCAGCCTGTCTACTATTTTTTGACACTCGCCATAGATTAATAATATATTTACTTTTTCTTTTCTTGAATACATAGAAATTCAGAACTAAGCAATACTACTTTCATGTCAAATAAACAATATTTAAACGTCAAATCATAATGACGTCTCCTTTTCACATTTTCTTTTATTTCGACGGCCTACTAAATATTTTTGCTAGGGTATGTAACCATTGTCAAACTTGCAAAACAATAAATGGCCATTATACACCTATTAGGCAAAAATCAAAAATCAATGAGTATTTTAGAAATACCTGCACATTTTCTGCAAATTCTGCGCGAAGAAATAAATAAAAACTTACTTAAAAAGGTACTATTGCTCTTTTGATATCATAGCACACTAAGCATCAGTAACTACCACCATCCATGTCATGGTCACCTAGACCTGAAACAAAAAATCGGTTTTTAACCGCTATCATGAAAACAAACCCTATGCTGTGAAAGATCATTGAAAAGAGAATTTTAAGACGAATTTGATAGGATAAAAAAAATATACATTTTAAATAACAAAATTTTGATTATTTCCGGTTAAACCGGAAGTTGAAAAAAGAGACAATCATATAAAATACATCTCCCTCAGATTTCAAAATTTTATCTTTTTTAATAAAAAAGTTACGAGGTGTTTCATGTCTCCTGTGTCACCCGGTATATATCTAAATATCTATGTATATATATATCTAAATATCTATGTATATATATATATATATATATATATATATATATATATATATATATATATATATATATATATATATATATATATATATATATATATATATATATATTTTTAAGTAATGGCAAGAAAGTTGCAATGTACAGGGTGTTCCGGAATTCCATTTTAATATTTAGAGGGGCTAATGTGTACATGAGAATATTAAGAAAAATCGTACGATTATAAATCCAGAAATACTAAGGTTACAAAATACAGGGTGTTAAAAGTTAAAATATGTGTTAGTTTCCTTAATATGCCTCGTATATTTCTAGAACATTATGATTCAGATTTGGCACCTAATAAACCGTAAATTATGTTTATAAAATGGCCTTATACAGGGTGTTTCAAAAATATAGTAATAAAATAAGATGAAAAATTTATATGAAGATGGGTGTGCAGATATTTGGTTTCCGAGATACAGGGTGTTAAAGTTTAAAAATGATTTTTTTAGTAATTCCGAAACGGTTAGTGCTGATTGATCAAGATTTAGAACCACTTCATAGGTATTTAAAGGCTATATTTTGGTAGTATTTAAGAGTTCGCATTTCAACCATGGGCGTAGTTGCTGGTAACTATATTTGGCTTTCTTAATAAAAATGGTACGCCACTGATTTTCTTAAAAATTACTAGCTTTAAAAATTATTACCTTTATCATTTAAGGTAAGTAAAGCTGCACAAAAAAGCCTTTTAGTATTTTGTGAAAAGTCTTTTTCGAAAAAAGATCAAAATGTATTTCGATGCACGCCTCTGGCAGTTCTGGTCCAGTTTTAATTGGAATCAGAATAGTTCGCTACAAAAGTAATTCCTTGGATCATTTTAAGAAAATAAGTTTTTATAAATAATGTGTGCAAATCCCTTATTTTTGAGATACAGTGTTGTAATTTAAAAAAATCATATTTTTTTTTTTAATTAACACACTGTATCTCAAAAATACGGCATTTGAGGATATCATGTAATAAAACTTCTTTGCTTACAATGATCCAAGGAAGCATTTTTGTAGAGTTTTGAGTAATTCTGACTCCAACTAAAACTGACAGAGGGGTGCATTGAAATACAATTTGTTCTTTTTCTCGAAAACGATTAATAATATTACAAAATACTAAGAGGCATTTTTTGCGTATTTTTACTTGCTCTAAATGATAAAGATAGTAGTTTTTTTAAAAATCAGTAATCATTTTTTGTTAGAAGGGGTGAAGAATCTCCCTTTAAACGTTGGTACATGTTTTCAGAAACACACTGTATATTTTAGAAAACTACACAAAGCGTGACTTTTTCTCAGGCCTCGATCATTTTGATAGCCCTAAAAATATTGCTGTAACGATGCTGTCCTAGTTGGCACTTCTATCAAATTGCCTGCTTTATTTTGCAACTATCTTTTGTACGCGTAGATGCTGAGACCATATAAATACTGATTCATTAACAATAACTTTGGTGCCGACTTCACAGACCAAAAATTTCAATATAAAACAAAATATTATTTTTCACTCTTAAGAGTTTTAGTTTTTTAAATAATAGTTACTTTCATCCTGTTTAGTTCTATTTATTCGAATTTTATCGCAAAATAAATTCAGGTTTAAAAAGAGGTCTTATTAAGGGTAATATATACATATTTTTTTCCTGATATAATGGTGAACGCATAAAATATTTAATGTAGCATCGCTTAAACGATGGAGTTTTTCTGGCGTTTTTCAACATGATCGCTATGGGATCACTCCGGCAATATCCTTAATATTCCCTGAACCTTTCATCCAGAGTGGTCAAAACATCTCAGAGTAATCGATGTACATACATAAAATCGATTAAGAAAAAACTAATTTTATATCAAAGGGTTTATATGTTATCAGATTGCTGGGATACGAGGGGTGCCTAAAAAAGAAACATTTTCAAAAACGCCCTGTGTTTCAAAATCCAAAAGGGCTAAGAAAATTCAGTTGGCTCTATCTTTTACAAAAAAGTAGCACACTGTGTGTACAAAACCTTAATAGGTTAATTATTGCCCTACTGAAACGTCAAAAAAGTAGGATCTTATATCCTTAGGCGTACTTTACCAGACTTAATTACTATTGCTATGCTGCTCCAAATTATGACCGTTTAGGGTTTCTGGGTTTCCTTCAGATGACATCTGCTAGGTGACCAATTTAAACTTTATGAAATTTACATACACTTAAATGTTATGCCTCACTATGTACGAGGAAGTGTATTCAGACGTGAGTTACCCCGCTTATAGGAATAATTGCCTCTCATAAAAAATGCCTTAATCAGTTTAAAATTAAAAACGAATTGAATTGCATTTTTAAATATTCCAAAATTGTATTTATATATATCCTGGCATTGTTTTTCTCATTTAAAGCGGAATAAGAACTAAAGGAGACAAATATACAGGGTTATTCACGCAACCCGTTCATTAAAAGTTTTTGATGATGCAATTTAGATAAAAATTTGAAATTTTGGGATTAAGGTAAGGTCAAGGGGTACTTCTTTTTTGAAATATTTTCAACTTTCTGTCACTTCCGGTTTAAGCGGAAGTTGGTATCAACTTGCTTATTTTAAATGGAACACCCTGCATTTTATGATATTTTTGGATTCTACGGAGAATTTTAATGCCATTTTATGTAGCATGTCCTATACCTAGGTTCAAGCGTTCTTAAGATACTTGACCTTGAACCAAAAATGAGCCTTCGGGGTACCAAATTTTAAAATCTCATATTTTTTGTAAGTTTTGAAGATATAATCTTCATATTTTGCAGACGATCGGTAAATAATCTTAGGTTTCTATTTTTTATATTGAATTTGTCTATTTTTATACAGGGTGTCCTAAATTCAGCGGCAAACATTCACATTTTCAAAGCCGCTAAAGTCCGTGTTTTTAAATGGGACACCCTATAACTTTATGCACTATCAAATGCAGAATTTAATTTTCTATCGAACTGTATTAAGGTTCCCTTTTAACCATATTCGAAATAATCAGGTTTTTATTAAACTATCATATGTATTTGCTCAATGCTTACACCTTCCCGTAGTAAGCCATGGAAAAACAATTGTTGTGCTTTTCTATTCAACATGAGAGCTGATTTGAAACTTTTAAATTAAAATAAAATAGCACTCAAAAGCTGATATTCTCAATTTATTTTATATTCTCGGAGAATGTTACAAAATATTGGAGAGAACGTGCCATGTTTTTAACGAAAAACATCCTCATTTATCGCTAATGAACAAGAGAAAATTGAAGAGGACTGAAACGAAATTTTTTCGTTTCGGAAAAGTTAAAGTTATAAAAAATGTAATAAATTGTTTACATTATTTTTAACCATATCTACTAAGTTCGAGACTGTTCTAAACTTGTTTTAGTGAACTTAAAAATTATAGCAGTCTAACAATCAACAATAAATAAATAAAATAATAAAATTGAATTATAACAAATGTTCTATATGCTGTTCATTCATTTGAAGGCACATTTCAATTCTTCTTTGTACAGTTGCTGTGGCCCGTTGAATTTGTCCGTTTTCTAATTCGGCAAAAGCTGTTCGTATCCTGTCCAGTAAATCTTGTTGGTTATTTACTGGGGAAGCATAGACTTTACCTTTGATAAATCCCTATAAATAAAAGTCTAGGGGTGTTAAATCAGGCGATGGCGGGGACCATCTCCAAGGGCCATTGGAACCAATCCAGCGATCTTCAAAAATTCGAGATAATTGGAGATAAACTGCAGCGGAATTATGTGCTGGTGCCCCATCTAATTGATATCAATAATTTTGCAGCTCACCAATAGGAATTTCTTCTATAAATTCAGAAACCGTCCCTCGTAGAATTTCCAAATACTTATCACTGTTTAAATTGTCTTCATAAATACAGTACCGCACCTGATCATTTAATACTATACCGAAAACATTGAAGCTAAACCTCTCTTGAGAACGCGTTTCGCGTAAAGCGTGCGGATTTTCTGCTGCCCAGAAGTTCGTTTCTTCTATTTGTTATTCCTTCTCTAAAAAATTTCGCTTCATCGGTCCAAAATATTTTTGAAAGGAATTGAGGGTTCTCTTGAATTTTCAAAAACATAAATTCGCAAAATTCTACTCGTCGGACGTCATCACCAGGTCTCAAGGCTTGCACGTTTTAGAAGGAATAAGGGTGCATATGATGTTCGCTCAAGATTCTTTGGACAGATGAAGAAGAAATTCCCAAATCGTTTTCTGCAGACGGTATTGAACTTCGCGGGTTTGCGTGGAAATAAGCTAATGTGTTTATTACGTTATCCTCGGCATTTGTCACTAGTTTCGGAACATTTTTTGTAACTTTAACCTTGCCAAAATGCAAAAAGTTCGTTTCAATCCTCTTGAATTTTGATTTGTTCATTGGCGGCAAATCAGGGTGGCGTTCATTAAACACATGACACGTTCTCTCCAAAATTTTATAACATTCTCCATGAATATAAAATAGATTGAGAATATCAGCGTTTGAGTATTCTTCCATTTCGATTTAGAAGATTTAGTTTATCACTGACAGCTTTCGATAAATAACGCATACTAATCATCTGTCATATTGGATATTGGATCTCAATGGTTTTTCCATGGCATTTTTATAAAACCCAATTATTTCGAAAAGGTTACGAATAGGTATAGGGAACCTTAATACAGTTCGATAGAAAATGAAATTCTACATTTAATAGTGCTTAAAGTTATACGGTGTCCCATTTAAAAAAACGGACTTTAGCGGCTTTGAAAATGTGAATGTTTGCCGCTGAATTTAGGACACCCTGTATAAAAATAGACAAATTCAATAAGAAAAATAGAAACCTAAGATTATTTACCGATCGTCTGCAAAATATGAAGATTATATCTTCAAAACTTACAAAAATATGAGATTTTAAAATTTGGTACCCCGAAGGCTCATTTTCGGTTCAAGGTCAAATATCTTAAGAACGCTTGAACCTAGGTATAGGACATGCTACATAAAATAGCATTAAAATTCTCCGTAGAATCCAAAAATATCATAAAATACGGGGTGTTTCATTTGAAATAAGCAAGTTGATACCAACTTTCGGTTAAACCGGAAGTGACAGGAAGTTGAAAATATTTCAAAAAAGAAGTACCCCTTGACCTTACCTTAATCCCAAAATTTGAAATTTCTGCGTGAATAACCCTGTATAAGACAGCAAAAAAATAGACGTTTCTTAAACGTTTAATTGTTTCGTTAATTTATTTATACTAAGAGATGGATTAAGCGAAGAGCGTCATCTGTTTGGAAATGGCTTATGCAAATTCGGACCAAGTAAATTCGAAAATAGAAATCTGCGGCTCTGAAACATGACTAATGTGAGAAATCATTATAAAATAAGAATTAATATATTGATTTTAATTCGTTCTCAGACATATTTTCTTGAATACAGAGCATTCGCCATCGTAATGTAATATAAATGATTAGCGTACAATTCTATTTTTTTAGTAAAAATATTCCGCAAAATACGGTAATATTCGATAACATTGGGAATGTATACTGAAAAAAAATTTTTTTTCATGGGAATATAATATATTTTTTAAATTATGTGATTTTACTATATTCAGAATAGATTTTTAAATATTTTTCTATTATGTGATTTCTTTCGGACTTTAATTGAATATTCTGATATTCGGTAAGAATGACGAATTTACATGTATTTTTTCTCACTTTACATGTTTAATGTGTATGTTGTCTGTGTGTGTAAATGTGCTTGTGTTTTACTTTTTTAATTGCTCTAACTATTATAAAATCATGCTAAACGTTTTTTCTTTTTCAAATATTTATTCACTTACACACCTACCACACTTCAGAACTTTCAGAAACATATTTATTTTAACTTTTTTAGGAAAAATTACTCCAGACGAGTATATTGCTTTGGCAAGTACTTGCTTAACAGGGGTTCCTCATTTTGACCACATTTGTCTACTAATGTTTCTCTTTCAGAGCCAACCTTATTGTAATATTACCGTAAGTTCTTTTGATAATAATCACCCGTGCCATCAATACCGCTTATGAGTATTATGTGCTACCGTTCATGGGCAAAGTTTTTCTATCTAATGATATAGGTATCAAGAACTGTTAGTGCTTTTATAGTACTTTAATTAAAATACATAAATGCCATTAAGTATTTTGCAGCCATTTGATAAGAGAGGAGAGGTACATGTGAATGAATGAATGAAAATAAATTTTAATTCCATTTTTACTTCCCACGTAAGAGGCAGTTGTAACCGTAACAAAAATCACCCTCCGAAATGTTTGCAAATCTTTGGGCTTTAAGGTTCTTCTATCCCGAAAAAACTAATTTTAGTTTAAAATCAAGGGTCATATGTGGAAAATCCAATATGACGGAACCAAATGGCGGTCTGACAAAATATTAACATGTGCTCAAAAATAAGGTGTAATATAGAGATAAACTGATAAAATTTTGGTGTGAAGCCATTATGGCTATAACTAATTATCCAATTGGAATTTCTAAAAAATGAAGTGTAAAACAGGGATAATATTAGTAAAATTTTAGTGCGAATCGTATTTTGTAAAACCAAATGGCGAAATAATAAAATGTTTAAATATTCATTAAAAGACCATTTTCTGGAATAAAACGTTCTTTTGATGGAAGGAAATAATAAAAGACTCATAGACTATATATGTATAAAAAAATCGGTAAGTGCATCTATACCGAAATTTCTCTCGTACAGGATTTCATTACATGCAGTTAACATATTTTATAAATCCATGTAGTTGTTTGGTAATAACTTGCAAAAAATAAAATAAATTACAGTTTATAGGATTTGAATAAAATTACGACCAAATAATTATATGCAAATAACAACTGGGTTAATATGATCGAAAGAAGTTGTGGGTAAAGGCGAATTTATCTATTTTTTACCGACTTCAAAAAAAGAGGAGGGTTACCAATTCGATCCTATGTATTTTTTACGTATGTACATCGATTACTCGGCAATGGTTAGATCAATTTGGATGAAATTTTCAGAGAACATTCTAGATGTTATCGGATTGGTCCCATAGCAAGTATATAGACAAAATATTAAAAATGGTGGAATTGCACAATTTTGAACGGCTTACACGATGTTATATTGAACAATATTTGCGTTCGCCGTTCTGTCAGGAAGAAAAGTATGTATGTTACCATTGTCTATTGTATGATAATTACAGGTTATTATACATTGATGTTACTTGAGTTTTACAATGAAACTCGTATTAATAAAACTAAAAAGAATTAAATAAAAATTTGTATAAAAAAAATAAATCCGACTTCAAAAAAATTCACTAAAAAAAGTGAAAAATAATATATTATTTCATCTGGAAAATTTTACTTTGCGAAATCGACGCTAAACTAATAAAGACAGTAAGACGTTATACTCACGGTATTAGACATTAAAACACTCATTGCATACATATATTTTTGTTGTTAGGTAATTAGGAATAAGTTTGGCGCCAACTTCACAGGGAAAACTTTTCCAGATGTAATAAAATATTATTTTTCACTTTTTAGTGCATTTTTTTTAAGTAGGTTTTATTTTTTTATAATTTTTTTTATTTTACGTGGCTTACTCAGTGTCAATAAATCTCAGGAAGTTGTCATGTGGATATACAGTGTACCTGGTGCCATTTTAAAAGGTATCCAAGAGACTTTATTATATGAGTTATCAAAAAACTCTAAATTCGAAAGTTGTATCGGAATCGTTAGAATTAAAAAAAAAAAACAAATAAAAAGATCATCGGAAAGTTTAACAAAGAACATCCACTTCGTTAGGTTAAATGGAATATCCATTAATATGTATATCCTTCAAATGGATCTCTTTTTACTGATAGTAAATATACTAGGATTGATACCTTTATTTTTAAATATACCCCAGAAATTTGAGAAAAACCCGGCCATAAGAGGCAATTTATTCCAAATGACTCCACTATGTTGTCGAGCATTCTTCTTCTCTCTCTTAAACTCTAACGATTCCGATAAAACCCAAAAAATTCTGTATTTAAACATTTTTGATAACTCATTATAAAGTCTCTAGTATACCGTTAAAAATATAACCACTCTGTACACTGCTCCTACAGTCTCATGATTTCATGTGGAGACGTAGTCTAATTATCGAAGGGCTAATAAACTACAACAAAGCTTAAGCTCAGCCGAATACAAAAAGTTGCGATAGTCATGGAAATAATTACATGCTTGTTTCCATTAGATGTTTATCTGAGTTTCATCGAATAAGAAAAGGGCCAGGTACGTAAGGCAATTTGCAAAAATCCTCTCTTGGGGGCTGCTACCAATGGCATGTCTTCTCAGTTGTGCTGTTTGGGAACAATATATATTTAGCAGAGGAATCACAATCAGAAAATAAGACCAGTTTTGTATTTGCGGAGCCTGACAAATTATTGTGGGTTGCTAATAGACAGACCTGTTAGTATTGTTCAAACTAAATATTGCTGTCGTAACTATGACTGCGAGAGAGATTTATATTTACACACAAAATGTACACAAAAATTAAACTGAGGTAATACTGTAAAAAAAATCTTGTTGCTTTGTATGCCCTTAAATTGGGCATTCCTTTATAAAATTAAAAAGTTTTTGGCTCCCAATACAATTTTACTTCCCGACTGTCAGTACTTTTTTGCGTTATTTCTTATTGATTCATATTTTAAGATCTTTAAGTTTAATTTTCTATAAAAGACAATTTTATATTTGACATTCTCGGATCTGAAGCCCCATAATAACTAAGCAATTTTCAGTATACATTTACACGATATTTTAGTCTTCTTTTAAGACGTAGTTTCCTCTGTAAAAATATTAATAAATAAAATAAAATAAAAATAAATTAATTTTGGGAAACCCTGTATATAAAACAATAATGATTTTTAAGCAATTTTTTCACATTTTCCACTAACTTATTATCTCCGAAACTATTTACTGCATCGATTCTGCGACCAGTCATTCTCTTTGCTATTAAATAAAGAAAAGTATTTTGCAACTTTGGGGAATTTTTGAAGAGTTTTGGAGAAAGTTTACAAAAAACTAAAAACAGTATTTTTTTGGTTTATTTAACCGTTTTTTCCTGTGAATTCTTCCGTTCATTTTTATATTCTCTCATGTATATTCAAAATGAACCCATTAATGCATAAATATCTAATTGTTTAATGTTTTGGTTGATTTTTTTTCTCTGAGAGCTGACCTAAGTGGCCAAGCAATTTCAGTGGTGGCAAGAAGGTTTCAAAACTTCGTTACTCCGATAGCCTGACACTCCTAGTATCCACAGAAGTAGAGAAGCAGAACTCTTCCAGCTCATTGGGAGGATAAGCGAGGTAGGCAGTCTAAGGCTGAATCGTTTAAAGTGCCTACGGAGGACAGACAGGACAGGACGTTTTGTCACACCAATTTCAGTTAATACAGATATAAACGAGACAGAAGAGTTCATTTATCTTAAGCTTCGCACATCAAACAAAAAAATCCAGGTCCGTATTTAAAAAAAAATAAATTTATGATGGGCCCCCGTTTAAGAAATGTGGAAATCAGAAAATGTTGTATTAGAAATGTTTTTACAATTTTGAATTTGGGAAATATACAGAGTAATTTCATAAAGGTAATTTTTTTTTTCTAAATATCTCAAGAAAAATAGTAGCTAGAATCAGTACGCAAACGCTATTAGGTTTTAAAATAAAATGTCAAAAACTCTCCCATTTAGTCATTTATTTATCTCTTATAATAACCGAGACTTCCCAATAGAGGCTCGAATTCCGGGCACACAGTATATTGTTGTCAATTTTTTGACATCTTGATTTGGTTGATTCAAGAAGGTGTTGTCAGCAATTTTACAAAGTACAAAATTTTGTTAGTATTGTTAAAATTAATTTTTAAGTTAGTTCTAATATTGTAATAAGAACCTCTGTAACATTTCATTAACTATATATAATTATTATCAACAAATAATTATTCAATAACCAGTTTTTTATTTTCTTACAAATTCCAACCCGACAAGACTGCCAAATTTTTGTCAGTCGGAGAGTACACGAATAACAAAAGCTATTAAATCGGTACATCCAACAGAGCCGTGTTGCTTTGAGTCAGAGCAGAGTTTTTGGGTTACTTTAGATATTTTTTTTGCAAGTTCTTGGGCATTATGATGCATAAGTGCTCTTTTCATAGGTAAGTCAAAATGTTGTTGTTTTTCTGTATTAATTGACGTGTGCGGTACGAGATTATTCATTTCTACCTACGGTTAATAAGACTTTTTGTAATTGCTATTTTAACATTCTTTAAAAAACAAAATTACATACCTGCCGTTTTACCCTAAATTCCGAGGCAGTACCTTGTTTTGCAGCCACAACGAAGTAAATAAAAGTAAACGAGCTTAAGTATACGTTTTTACGCAAAATTAAAAAAAAATTCATTAAAAAATGTTATTAAATATGCCTATGATAATACGCAATACGATTTTTATTTTCATCCGCAGTTAAATGATTTTTATAGAAATGGGAATTAAGAAATATTGTTAATATTACGTCTCTGTCAGTATAACTTTACAGCAGTGTCTTTTGTAGGATCCGACAAAGGGGTTAGATATTTTTTCTATGTCACACTTACTTGCAGTATGTATGTTTATTTAGTTTAATCATTACAACAAAACATACACGATTTTATGAATTAAACACAAGCACAAGATGTTGGATCTCCCTGTTATTATGTCTATGATTACATTCGTATATTCTGTATTTTTATTATTAGGACGGTGTGTGTATGTTTTACTTTTCGTGGGACGAAGATGACCAGATCGTAATCAATCGTAAAAATTACGATTTAAAAAATTGTAGATATTGCAGTTAAAAAGCTAAAAAAGGTTTTATATTTTAAACATCCGAACATTGCTAATATAAATTATTTCGACAGGAAGTGATGCAGATTAATCTTACGATTCAAATGACACCTGCAACTCGGAAATAAATTTGTTGTTAGAAATTGCCTTTTGAAAATAAGCTCGTTAATTTTATTTTTAGGGTAATTTTATCACTCAGATGGGGCTTTTTCATTAAACATTAAAACCCTAGTCCCAAAATCTAGATATGTGTTGCGAAGTATTAATTAATTTTAGCAAATATACATGAGCAGCTTAGTTATCTAAAATATAAACGTGTCCTGAATACTGAAAAATTTCTAATAAGACGTAGGTTGATCATTTACTTAATTAGCTTAAAAATTGTTAGATAAAAAAAATAAACTGAATAAAACGCATATAACTTTAATTTCCACTATATTACATTATACTATATATATTTTATATTTTATTTATTACTATTTGTATTAACATTTTGTTTTCACACTTTCCCTGGTGTTACATGTTGTTTTAATGTGTCCAGTAAATCTAATTAATCCCTTACTTAATGATATTAGAACGTTGCTCCGAGAATATTCTGATCAAGCTTAATTTTTGTGGACACCTTTAGGATATATGTACGTAGTGAATAGTTTCAATGATATAGGATGAATTATAAAACGAAAGCTTTCACGGCTGTGGTCAATTAAGAAATCATAGTTCTTGGGATTAGACCGTCTCAAAATGGAATCACTTTCAGACGTTTCGCTTTTGATTGCACGAGGTATCTTCAGGGATCTTTACTTCACGAAATCGGAACACTGAATGATCGGAACACTGAATTGAGAGACGGATAACCAACCTTATAAACGCATCCAAACTACCCACAGAACAGTAGAAGATGTTAATGCCAAGCAGCTCATGGATACCGCGGTTCTACGGACTACCTAAAATACGCAAGGTTAATGTACCACTTCGACCTATTGTCAGTGTAATAGGATCTCCTACGTGCAACATTGATAAATATCTTTCAAATATTCTTAATAATTTTACAAGAAAAACACACATATATCAGAACCTCGACGCATTTTGTAGAAAAGCTAAAATCAATCCAATTAGATCCCAAATATATCTTAGTCAGTTTCGATGTAGAATCGCTATATACGACTGTGCCTATAAATGACTCAACTTCCATAATATTAGACTTACTTCACCATAATAATATTGACAACTCACTTTTAGATCTGACTGAAGAATGTCTCACATCAACATATTCTGTTTTTCAAGAAACTTTTTTATGAACAAACCTCAGGAGCAGCTATAGGATCTCCAAGATCATTAGTGGTAGCCAATATCTTTATGGAAGCTTTTTAGAAGGAAGCCTTGGAGTCGTCTCCATAAAAGCCAAAACCATGGTTCGATATGTAAACGACACTATCATCTCATCACACATGCTAATATATTATTTATAATGGAAATTGAATCAGAAGGCACAATTCCGTTTCTAGATGTTCTTGTATAAAGGAGAGGGGATGGTTCCTTAAGACACTCTGTATATAGAAAACTAACGCATACGAGCAGGTACTTTAATACAAATTCCCCTCATCATCCAGCACAAAAGCAATCAGTTATTAATTCATTTGTTTACAGAGCCCTCGCGATTTGTGACCAAAATTCTTTACAATCCGAAGCAATGAAACTGACTCAAGTTTTAAGAGGGAATGTTTATTGCACTGAGGATATTAGACGGTTAATTAGAAAATATAATAATCCTACTCCACTAAATAATTCTAATACGAAATTACTGATAGGAAGTGTAGCTTTTCCATTTATACACGGAACCACAGACAAGATTGCAAGGTTACTTCGCCGGTCCAACATACATAAAATTTTCAACATACAAAAGAAAATTAGACAAAGTTTGCGATCTCCAAAGGACATTATTCCTTTCCAAACGAAAGGAGTAGATGCAATTCCTTGTTCCTGTAGTGATGTCTATATTGGAGAAACTGGACGATCTGTATTGACTACGCTTAAGGAACATGAACGATGTATCAGAAAGAAACAAATTATACAATCTGCTGTATCTGAACACCAACATTCCTCTGGACATGTAATAAATGTAAAAGAAACCAAAGTACTTGCATCGGTTTCGGGATTCTATAAACGGAAAATTAGAGAATCTATTGAAATGTATTTCTAACAATTCTAGTAGAGATACAGACTTCAGCCTATATCATACGTGGAAACCATTCGTTACACCGAGTCACGGTAAACACAGGTCGACTGTAAATAGCCGACCTGGGTCTCTCCGAACTCTTTCAGTATTCCGTTTTCGTGAAGTAAAAATCCCTGAAACTGCCTCGTTGAATAGAAGTCGAAACGTCAGTGATTCCATTTTGACACGGTCTAATCTCAAGAACCATGATTTTTTAATTGACAACAGCCGTGAAAATTTTCGTTCTATACTAGCTAACCTCTACGGGAACAAAATCAAGAAGGATGCCAAAACTTTTGACTATCTCAGGAACAACAAGAAGAAGCTACCTTGCTACTACCAACCTTTCTCCTTAGATGCCGAGATGAAAACGTAGTCTTCTACAGATAACATAGCATCAAAAAGTGTAAGAAACATCTACAAACGAGCCAGTATTGCATTGGTAAGAGAATCGATAAAGGCTACCTGACGTGATTTGGATATAAACGCTCTATATAATGACTTATTAAATATTCATTTAAAATTAGCTTTTATACTGGAATATCAAATATTTAAACCAAAGATCAATAAAACCGCCACAGGACACCGTAAAAAACTTATCTTTCAAAATACTTACTGAAGCAGAACAATCCGTCCTCTCTAAGGGCCAAAACGTCGTCATTACACCAAAGGACATACCCGTAAAAGACATAGCGTCATCCGTTAAAGTGACAATTAGAAGACTTTAGCAGAAGAAGCTGACGAAAGAAGGTATGAAACAGCGGAGATTGTCAAAAATTCTAAACCGCCTAAGTCGAATCTATCAGCTGCGGAAAGAACCGAGCTAAAAAATATTAAACAACAATACAGACATTTTGGTCCTTCCAGCTGACAAGGGAAATGCCACTGGCGTCATGGACAAAACAGATTACGTGAAAAGAAAGAAAGAAAATACAACTACTTTCGGAAGACAACACCTACAGAGTAATTCAAGGAGACCAGACCAACAAAATTGAGAGACAGATAACCTTATAGAGGCATCCAACCTACTAGCAGAAAAAAAGATGTGAAGGCCAAGCAGCTCAAGTTCTACGGACTACCTAAAATACACAAAACCACTTCGAACTACCGTAAGTGCAATAGGATCTCCTACTTACAAAATTGGTAAAGATCTTCTGCTTCTTGCACATAAATTTGTGCCAATTACTATTATTATGTACTATACAATATTCAAGTATGGAAATATTTCAGTTTTGAAAAATGGTCTAAACCTATGTAAACACTAATAATTGCAGATTATAATATTTATAGTGTTTGAATTATCATATAGCCTGGGCAGAAGAAAGGCATTAACCTAGTGATGCTCCTCTATTGATATAAAGCATCTTTTTGGAAAACATTTTTGAAGGCAATTAATATCCACTTTAATAAAAGTGACATCACAAATATATTCTAACTTTCCAGCCTTAACTTCATTATTCGCGTGTCGCAAAATTTGTGTACCACTATCAGCCACAAGAACTTTCCTTTTTTTGTGCTATTTTTATAAATTCCCTCAGTTCTATTTCAATAATGCAAAAATCGACAAATCGGATGTGATAACTATGAGAAGTTCTTAACGACTGGAATCTTATATGTACTTACAATTACGTTAACACAGACATACAAACATTCTACAGATACGTCTTAACATATAGAAAATAGGGAATGCCTTTTTGTTTGTAGCCAGCACAGAATAATGTTCGTATAAAATGTTATAAACTAAAATACAACTAACTCGAAAACTTAAAAACAGAAATCCGCGGCTTATATTAAAAGTATTTTTTAGGATATACCGAGGACATTAAAATAATGTCTCCAACATAATTTAGTTTGATAGGAATTGTTTCAAAGTCAAGTTTAATTTTTCACCAAAAAGCAGGAATTTAAAAAATATATTTAACGTAAGATGTAATGCTTGATTGCCAATTCTATTCAGAACATGTGTTTTGTTTGATATAACCTAAAAAGTAAAAACGATTCGTTTTTGTCACATATTTTGTTACAGTAAAACTCAACTGTAGTTAATTCATAAAAGCAATAATTCGCGATCATTTGAAGTGATATGCACATAACAAAAATTATCGTACATCAATCTGTAAGCTAACCTAGGAAAAGGATGTCTGTCATATTTCCGGAATAAAACACGTTTCATTTATGCGGATTCGTTATAAAATGATAGTCACGCTCGTCCTATAGAATACATTAATTCAAATAAATACCTAATAATTGGAAAAATGTGTCGGTGTATCATCAGAGGTCAATGAGTAAGTGACCATTACATTTATTACGTGAGGAAACTGTTGATTAAGAAAGCCATTGTTCTGACAGTCCATTCGTTTCTAGAGGTTAGTGGTCACATTTCAGTGATTTGGCTGTGTTTATTGGGTATAAGGTTACGACAACTAAGGACATCCTTTGGTCAAAACAATATGTCTGCTTGTTTATTAGCTAGTACTTGAACCACTTATTTCAGGAACAACCTCAGTCACATTTAAATATTATGAATTTTTAATGCTGATGATGTTATTTTTTTTGTTTTACCATTCAACATGTTTTCCTGGTCATAAGCGGCTATAGTCGCCCCTATCTGTGTCGCTTATCTAGCAGCTAAAATAAGTACATTGTCTCTCTTTTTGTAACACAGGGGAAATTAAGGAATGGCCCATTTTCGCTTTAGAAATAATGCTAAACTTGCTATCAATGCATTTACCCATAAACACATTTTTTTATTAATTCTACGAGAACTATTTTTGAACTTTTCCCCACCCACTTGGTTATTAGAAAAAAAAAATATTTTCGTTGCCTTTTAAAAGATTTCCTTAATAACGGGAAATAAAAATTTTCCTGCGGAAATACTTCATTTCCATTTTCAACACTTTAGAGTACCTAAAATCAGTTACATTAACTAAAATAACTAAAATTCCAAAATATTCCAGTAGAAATTTTTCGTTTCCATTTTCCGCGAAAATTTTATACACTTTAGAATACCCGAAATAAGTTACATAAAAAAAATCTGCTTTTATTGCCTTTTAGAAGCTCTCATTAAGAACAGAATAAAAATGTTTCTGCGGAAATGCATCGTTTCCAATTTCCACACTTTAGAATACCTAAAACCAGTTACATTAAAACTTTGTTTTACTTTGCATTCTAAACATTTTTCTGAACATAAAAATGTGAAAACAATCTTCCGGAAATACGCCATTTTCATTTTTGGAGGAAATTTCATTTCCATTTTTCAGACTTTAGAATAGCCAAAAACCTGTTACATAGAAACTTTGTTTTGCTTTGCATTCTACACATCTTTCTAAACCTAAAAATGGAAAAATGTTCCTGCGGAAATACGTCATTTCCATTTTCCGAGGACAATTTGTAAATCTTACCTGAAATATATCCACCAAATACTTTTTTATATAAAGCTTCCTGAATGCCGTAAATTAAAAAAATTCTGTACGGAAACTCTCAATTTTTATTTTATCTATTTATTAACTTATTTCTATCCTTTTTCTTCACTGACATGTGGTACATTCACAACACATTTTTTTACTTCGATAAAGCCTTCTGAATATGGAATTCAAAAATTAATATGATTTTACTTTACAACTTAAATAATGGTTTATGGCTCTAAAGCTGGTTTTATCGACGAACCTGGGGTAACGTACATCTACAGAATAGGTTTTTTCAAAAATATTCTTGTTTCAAAATATACTCGGATTTGTTGGCGCCCTACTGAGCGCTTTCTTTACACCAAACCTAACTGATCTTAACCTAACCTAGTTCGCATTTTTATTATAGTTTACTTCTATAGAGTCTTCCGAGTGTAGAACTGAAAAAAAAATAATATTTTATAACTTAAATAATAGTTTATGGATTTAATGATGGTTTTATTGACGAACCTGAGCTAAACTTACACCTACCAAGATTCACCTATCAGTACATGTTTGTTTCAAAAATTCTAGTTCTAATACAGGCTTGGAATTTTATTAGCGCGCTCCTGCGCGCTTTCTTTGTATTGATATAGGTGTATTTTATGTAACTGATTTCAGGTATTCTGAAGTGTAACGAATTTCCTCGGAATATGGTAATAAAAAATTTCTGCAGAAATATTTTGGCATTTTTGTGTTCAGAAAAATATTTAGAGTGGCAAGCAAAGCAAAGTTTTCATGTAAGTGATTTTAGGTATTCTAAAGTGTAACGAATTTCCTCGGAATATGGTAATAAAAATTTTCCGCAGAAATATTTTGGCATTTTTATGTTCAGAATAATATTTAGAGTGGCAAACAAAGCAAAGGTTTCATGTAATTGATTTCAGGTATTCTAAAGTGTAGAGAATTTCCTCAGAATATAGAAATAAAAAAATTCCGCAGAAATATTTTGGCATTTTAATGTTCAGAAAAATGTTTGGATTGGCAAGCAAAGCAAAGGTTTCATGTAATTGATTTCACGTATTTTAAAGTATAAAGAATTTCCTCAGAATATAGAAACAAAAAATTTCCGCAGAAATATTTTGGCATTTTTATGTTCAGAAAAATATTTGGAGCGGCAAGCAAAGGAAAGTTTTCATGTAACTGATTTCAGGTATTTTAAAGTGTAACGAATTTCTTCGGAATATGGTAATACAAAATTTCCCCAGAAATATTTTGGCATTTTTATGTTTAGAAAATTATTTAAGTGGCAAGCAAAGCAAAGTTTTCATGTAATTGATTTCAGGTATTCTAAAGTGTAGAGAATTTCCTCAGGATATAGAAATAAAAAATTTCCGTACAAATATTTTAGCATTTTTATGTTCAGAAAAATATTTGTAGTGGCAAGCAAACCAAAGTTTTCATGTAACTGATTTCAGGTATTCTGAAGTGTAAAGAATTTCCTCGGAATATGGAAATAAAAAATTTCCGCAGAAATATTTTGGCATTTTTATGTTCAGAAAAGTGTTTGAAGTGGCAAGCAAACCAAAGTTTTCAGGTATTCTAAAGTGTAAAGAATTTCCTCTGAATATGGAAATAAAAAATTTCCGCAGAAATATTTTGGCATTTTTCTGTTCAGAAAAATATTTGGAGTAGCAAGCAAACTAAAGTTTTTATCTAACTGATTTTAGGTATTCTAAAGTGTAAAGAATTTCCTCGGAATATTGAAATAAAAAATTTCCGCGAAATATTTTGGCATTTTTATGTTCAGAAAAATATTTGGAGCGGCAAGCAAACCAAAGTTTTTATGTAACTGATTTCAGGTATTTTAAAGTGTAACGAATTTCTTCGGAATATGGTAATACAAAATTTCTCTAGAAATATTTTGGCATTTTTATATTTAGAAAAATATTTAGAGTGGCAAGCAAAGCAAAGTTTTCATGTCATTGATTTCAGGTATTCTAGAGTGTAGAGAATTTCTTCGGGATATAGAAATAAAAAATTTCCACAAAAATATTTTGGCATTTTTATGTTCAGAAAAATATTTGTAGTGGCAAGCAAACCAAAGTTTTTAGGTATTCTAAAGTGTAAAGAATTTCCTCGGAATATGGAAATCAGAAAAATATTTGGAGTAGCAAGCAAACTCAAGTTTTTATGTAACTGATTTCAGGTATTCTAAAGTGTAAAGAGTTTCCTCGGAATATGGAAATAAAAAATTTCCGCAGAAATATTTTGGCATTTTTATGTTCAGAAAAATATTTGGATTGGCAAACAAAGCAAAGCCTTCATGTAACTCAATTCATGCATTCTAAAGTGTAAAGAATTTCTTCGGAATATGAAAATCAAAAATTTTATTTTGAGTAAAATGTTTGAAGTGGCAAGCAAAGCAAAGTTTTCATGTAATTGATTGCGGGTATACTAAAGTGTGAAAAATGAAAGTTATGCATTTCCACAGGAAAATTCTTGTTTTCCGCTATTAAGAGATTCAAATATTTTTAGACTTATCCTTTGATTTTAGTTAATATGAAATTTGCTCCATGGGGTTAAAAACACAACAACCAGAGTGAGAGCCGTAGTACTGTATGTCCTATTTCCTCTGCCAAACATATACTTCTTACACAGAATTTCTTGAACTATTCTTCATGGTAATCCACTCAGGAGCCTTTAATATTCTTAGCAAAAAGTCACAAAGGCATTTGTGACCCAATCATTTTCTGACCCAGAATGTAAAAATTGACCATGGCTAGTGGTGCTTTTGGGTTTCATCATTGGTGAGCCGTTGCTTTAGAGTTTTTAATATAGTTGCACGTTTCTCTTCGTATAAGGTGTAGACTTTTCTTCTTATCAAGTCCTTGTTGCATTCGTCGGAATACTTGGAGGAACCGACATCTTTACGTCTTTTTCTTGACATGGTGAGATTTGATTTGGATTTGACACAATTCTTTTATCTGTAGTCAGAGGTATCTTAGTCATATCGCATGTTTCACTTGCAATAACTCTAGTGTTAAATCATCTATTAACTAAAAAACTACAAACAGCTTTTACAATAAGGTCGAATTTTTCAAAAATATATGGAAAATACCTGTTATAGGTATTTTTATACTTATAGCAAGGAATTTTAGATCTTTTTATAACTAAAAATTATTAGAATATGACCTTCTCAATTATTTTTGTTTGTTTGTTGCCAAGTTGTTGTCTACACAATGGGGTCGAACCATTTTTTTTTAACCTTACTATACTAATGCTGGAAATTGTTGCTGTTATTAGGCAGAATATAAAAAAAGGTTGGTCCCAATAGCGTGTTGATGATCACAGGTTGATACGTATTGGTAGCTTATTCGGTTTGATTTACTCACTCTCATTTTAGTCGTGTTAATTAGTACGGTTAAAGGATAAAATATTAGAAGTAAATACCGAAATTAAATGCAACTGGCAGGATTATGTAAGTCGGTCGTATGTAAAGTATTAAAGCAGATCGAAAATGGTACTGTGATCTAGTATGGGCTACTCTCAGGAAAATCACCCAAGAGACACGTGTCTAGTTTCAGTATATTGGTAAAATACCTGTTACTTGCGTGAAATCGTTCAGGCATTTTCCGGCGGCATTACACATCCAGTGGCGGCTCGCCAGGGGACGCTAATAATAAAAATATTTTTAAAATATTAAGCATTTTATAATCTACATATCTATTATAAAAATGTAGTATGTTTTATATAAAATCACATTATTTACTTAACGATACCGTTATTGGCGACCAAAACTAGTGCGTTATATATCTACTCAAAAAATAATAATGACTTAAAAACGTAGCGCGCTGAACACCTTTTCATAAGAGCGACACATAACACTCACAATATAATGGTCGTTGCAAAAATTACGAGATGCCTAACTTTTTTTTCTACAGTTAACTGTACAAACCAAAGGCTGCTATGGCGCCATCTATCGCGAGTTTTTTAAAACTAAATGCGCGCGCCCAATTCAAATAGTTTTTAGATTCGATGGACCTAAAGAAAAAACGACCTTCATTTATGTATCACCCTCTTACTTTGTAGTGTATTCATTTATTAACACTTTTTTGACATTACATGGCAAATAAAAAGGACCAAACCTGGGAAATATGTAGATATTTTTTTTAAATGGGATAATTTTTTAAAAATATGGTTCAAACATCGGTTTTTTAATTTTCGAGATAAGGCACAAAATTCCTATGGAAAAAATAGTCATATACAGTATTTTCGTCTCAACTTGATGCTGTATTTTGACTTATCCGTAAATTCAAAAAACTAATTTAGGTTTAAACCATATAATCAAAAAATTATTGTCCTTTTTGCTGACCCTGTATTAATTATCATTTGGTAAAAAGATAATACACTACAAAGATACAGGGTGATACATAAATGAAGGCTGTTTTTCCTCCAGGTCCACCAAATGTCTCACTGCAAATAAAAAACATCACCTACTGCATAAGGAAATAAATACTCATTTTCCTTGAAATCTTGACTGTTTTATTTCAAAATTATAATTTGATCTCACAATAAAAGTCTTTTAACATGTATATAAGTAGTGGTCATGTACTTCATTAACAAAAATGTAATCTGATACAATAAATGCTTTAGGGATTATCAATTTTTAACTTTAAATATAAGTCAATACATTATAAAAAAATACCTTGTTGTGCTCCGTATGTTTGTGTTTTATTTACCATTGTATCTTACCATTTCTATCACTATTATTATTATTTCTACACCTAGATCTTGTAAAATTTTCATTACAGATAGATAAAACTGTTGAACAAAACTAAAATTTATTTATTTGCAAATACGTACTTAAAGAATAAACAAGTGAACAACAAATGGTACAAGATACAAACTATAAAATCCAATATAAGCACTAAAAAAAGAACAAAAGAAAGAAATGTTATAAATAATTGACATTAACATGTCTCAGCTTTGTTTTGTTTAAACTCCAAAATTAATTATAATGCGCAAATACATAATGGTTAATTTTGAGAAATGTAAAGTAATTAAGAACAAAATTGTGTAACTTTTCTCTGAATTAATCCTTGCTAAATCTCTTATGGTTATGAGCTCCCTTAAAGTACATTCCTATATATACTATCATACACAATATAATTACAGATGTAATTTTAAATAAACGAGAAAATATAACAATATTTATAATAATACACCCTACTGGATGGATTTCAGATTTCCTACAGGGAAGGAGCTTCCAAGTTCGAATCAAGAGTCGGAGAGCTATGATGTATTGAGTACCCCAAGACTCTGTTTTGGGACTACTGCTGTTCATAATATATATCTCGGACATATATGAAAACATACAACACATAAACATATAATAAGATATATAAGCTAACACATTATGTTTAATACTTTCAGGAAATGCAAGAAGCAACTTTTTCACGTAAATGTGTCTGACATACCCAAAAGAGGATTGTTTAAAAGAAATTCTGTTGCATTAAGGGCGAACTGCACGCAAAAAGTGAAACACCAGCGACAAGGTCTAGTCAAGTAAAAGTACGATGAAAAGGTACCTACGCATTAGAAAAAAATTCCTGCACGTCCGACCTCAAAAAAATGTGTTACGTATAGGCAATTTAAATTACATTTCGTTTAAAAATAGGTTCAAAAGGATTCACGTACTGCAGAAAAGCAAAGACATGAGTACGATTTACCATTTCAAATTTTGCAGTTACGTAGACAAAAGATCAATGCAAGATGGTAAAGAGCCATTTTGTGGAAAAAAAATTATATGCGACGGCATTTGCGACAGAAATTGGTCAAAAAATGGTCGGAAATGGACAAATCTAGTGCTATTTTATAATTCTAGATTTGATTTTTTTATAAAAATTCGCATTTAGCGCCCAACTGTACATATTTCCCTATTAAAATCACATTGAAGCTAATACATATCTCTTATAGTTTTAACATAATATTGCAGCGACAGAAGGCTTGCAACTGATCCATAATACTGCGTGCAGTTCCCGCTTAAATATAGTATTTTAATCTAGAAAAGACCAGGACAGACTTATTGTTAGCCGAACCAACTCAACACACAGTCAAAAAATTCTTAAGCTACATTTTATAGCATCCGCTTGATATATGTAATTTTCCTATTAAACAAAGAGTTAAGGCAAGAAGAAAGTGAATTTATCATTCTCAAGATTTTTTGGCTCACCTTTGTAGTATATAAAAATAAATTTACTTTCTTTTGTGATGTCCAATAATCCCAAACAAAATCTTTATTACAGCTCTAGCAGACTTCACGATCCCATGTATTATGTGCGATGTACCCTAAATGTAATGCATGAATTGCATTGAACTTTGTCAAATAAACACTATATTTAAAAATAATGACTATTAGAAAAAAAGCTTACATTCTTTGAGGGTAAACAGGTCTCTGGAAGTTCCCAGTTTTAGGTTAGCTGGTGTATCTAAATAAATATTAAAGGCCAGTCTTAATAAAATTATTTAGTTGTATACAGTTTTACGCACATCACTCAGATGTACCTGTTCTTTGTTATTAACTGTTAGGTAATACCTACCTCCTACAACAACTCTTATTTCCTCGGGTAACACTACATTCTAGTTGTGGTTCTTCCCTTTTCTACTGGGTTTGTTGCTTGTTGGACTAGGTACATCAGTTTCCAAAAATAATTTACATGTATTGTTATTGTTTGATTTGATATGTTCCCTACGGCAAGTCTATAAACATGAGTTTATATTGAAAACCTCAAGCCCTCTAAATCAGTATAATTCAATAAAAGCATTAAGTTTTAATATCCTATATAAATGACAAAACTAATTCTTGAAAACTTTCTATCTTCTGTATGAAAAACAAGACTAGAATCATGAAAATTCTGTTCCTGGCTTCTTTGATTTTCAAAATACCTTTTTGCTTTAATACCGCGTTTAATCAAATTGTATAAGTATTTAGGCATTTCTGCTTTATATAAATAGATAGATATTTTATATAAACGAACGAACTTGCCAATACGAAATAAATGAGGTAAACTTTCTGTTCTGGAAAAGAAGTTGTTCTTAAACCTCTTTTCATTCCTGGCATGCGATTATATTCAGAAAAATGTAGATCACATACCCTGTAAGATTTATAGATTTCTTTCACATTACCAAAATTTGGGTCAACAAAATAACAATCACATACACCCAATTTAAATTTAAAAACCACTGTTGGCACTGTTTACGTTTACGATCAAAACTGGCCGTTTGGCGACAAACGTCAACTCGCACAAAAGCGCAACTAGCGGCGATGATGAATCGTAGCAGAACTAACAAAAATACGATAAACTGGTTGCATATACAAAACCTTTTTAAGGGTTCCATCTGAAGTTTCTTATATTTTTATTTATATATGAAGAGCGATTCGTTAAAAAATCACAATCAGCAGTTAACAAATTCTGCTTCAGACTCCCCACCGCACGCCGACTTTCGCGCTTAGATTTGTTTACGGCAGTTGTTATGGCAACGCAATATCCGTAAACCAAATGGAGATGGGAGCGGCATAAAACTGCTGCTGCACGCTGCAGGCCCTTGTTTACTTGTTATAGAATTAATGTAAAATAGTTCGTTCAGGTCATCAGAGGCGGAAGTAGTTTTGCATCGTGTCGTGTATCGTAGTATATAACTGTTTTCTAAGAACAAAAAAATATATTTAAAATCTCATAAATTCATATTATTTCCCCCTAAGTATTAAAAAACGCTCCAAAGCTATGGATAAATAACATCATAAAAATGTAAAAAATAGCCATTTTGAGCATGGCACACTGAAAATGTTTCACCTACGCTATTTTTGCCTACAGGGCTGTGCACTAACCTATGCTGCCCTTCACCCGTTCTTAAATCCACGAACCGCCACTGTATACATCAACAATATACGAAAAGATTTTAGTCTTTGCACTGGAACAAATTCAGGGAAAAACGAGATTTTGCAATGCCTTTCGAAAAGAAAATTTCGAAAATGTTTTTATTGTTTATTTTATGGTTTTGGGATGCATTTCACAACGTTGTGTCGAAAAAGCGTTTTTTAATGGCGGTACAATAAATTGTACACATTATTATACCATCTCTGGTTCAACCGGCCAATATATCTGGACGTTTGGTGTTTGCGACAAGATAAAGTCCGATACTATACATTTAGGTATGCCAGAATGTGGTTAGAAGAGAACAAGATTGCCGCTGTTCCATGTCCAGCAACTTTTCGTGATCTAAGTCCTATTGAAATTGTATTGTGGGTGATATTAGCTATACGGTACCTCAAACTAGATTAATACCAGCATTTTTATTAGAAGCATGCGAACTTATCTATATTAACTGTCATATTAAGAAATATTTGCAGTTTATGGTTTTTCTTAGGTTAGTGTTTTAGCAAGTAATATAAGTTGTGTTTCATAATAAAATTTGTTAATTTGAATTTGTTTGCTCGTGTATTCAAGAGAAACTACATATTTTTAAGTAAATTTGCAGTGTTTTTTATCATTTGCTTTATACATATTTATCTTTTGTTTCCAGTTTTTAGAAGATATTTGAGAATAAATCCGGACACATTCTATGAGTTGCTGGATAAGTTAGGAGGAATTGTATTATGCTACAATTATTTGCTCTAGATATCTTGATTAGTCATGTTAAAATGGAGTGTTGTTTTTTCTGAAAAGAAATAATTGCTACCCTTTTGCTGACTAGCATTCATTTTGCCTTGATTCATCATTTTCATAAAATGTCCTCGTTTTCCCAACTATAAATGAATACTACTGCATACAAAAGAGAGATCATGACTGGTGCAAATGTTTTACCCAATATTGTAGCCGCTATAATATACAACATAACGCTTCCAGGAGGAGCCAACACTTGAATACAAAAGACATGATGCTCGGTGATTTTTTATAGCGATAAATCCAAGATATAGTTGATGGTATCAGGATTATCAAAGCATTTATAGACTAGAAGTACATGCATCTAAAATTAGCGCTATAAAAGCCATTAGATAAAGCCTTTATTTGCTTATTATTCTCGAAACTATTCTACAATCCTAGAACAAGTAGTACTTAACTACTACCTTAATAAGTAATAGTCAGCGTTGAACGAACGAACACAGAAAGCTGACTCGTCAAAAGCTAAAATATCTTTGAGAATTTGTTTTGTCATTTGTTTCAGCTTCTACCTAACATAGAAATTCTTTTAAATTGTTTATTACTCTAGTAGCCATTTCAATTATCAATCGCAATATTATATTGCGTAATTTGTTTTTTGGTGTTAAGTCAAATAGATCGACATCGTGGACATAAACTTGAATTTACATAGTAGCTTTAATTTTATGTAAAAAGGAAAGACAAAGTCTGCTATCTTAAGAACATTCAGAATATTTCATGTACAGCTTTTGGTATATATCTCTATGCAAAAAAAAAGAAAAACTGATTTAGATTCTGACTTAGTACCAGTCACGGTAACTCTTCAGATGATACATTTCTGAAGAATAACTTTTTGCATACAATAAGGGGCTTGCCTTGTATAATCCAATACATATATTTATGATTAAGCCTCAGATTATTAGGCAGACAAATAATAAAGCTTACAGAATACATTGGCGTACATTAAATGTTTGACAATTTCAGAATTTTGGATGAATTTAGCAAAATATAAACAGAAATAGATGTAAGATTTGTGGAATTTTCGCTGCTTATTAGAATACTAGACATAGTAGTATTACTTTCTCCTTCCTACCTTTTTGCCAGTAACATGTCCAATATACACTTGATTTGTTTTAAATATTTTATTTTTTTATCCGACTGCGCATGCAAAGGAGGGTAATGTATTTAGTACTTTAGTAGTCATGTATGTATGTATTTTCAGTTTGTTACCACCTACATGTCAAACGTCTTGACCGATTATTACCAATGAAGCTCCTCAGTTATTTTTACTTTTAAAAAAATCAAAATGGGAGAAGCTGTAGTCAGCAATGAAATAAAACAGGTTGGCTTTTATGAAAATATTTTGAAAAAAAATCATACCATTGGCCCTGTCAATATGAAATGCCAGTGGGGGCAACAAACAATTAACTTTTATGTTAGTTGGGGTAACAACATCTAACTGACAGCAGATTTTTGTTAACCTTAGTGATTACTTTCCAGAAAGGTGGCTCTCACGGGGCTGAGTGACATCCCCATGATGCATCTCAGTATGATTTTAGGTACATAAAATAATAAACATGCTTTCTTATTTTTCGTCAGCTAGTCATTTAAAACCGCCATGTATACGCATGTTGATACTTCTGCCCTATATTTTATGGATATCAAGAACTTTGAAATACTCTGGCAATACTATTATTTGATCGTCCATTTTCACACCTATTCACAAGATATTATATAAATGAAAATACTGTTATGAGTGCATAATATTCAGCAGCTTTTAATTAAGGTTGGGTCAAAATATGCAATGAATTGTGCCCAGTTTTTCAAAAGCCTGTTATTTGGTATTCATTTACGATGTTATTGACCGATTGAGCCTATAGTTCACTCCAGATTGTTATCTTTCCGATTTTTTTACACAACTGAAACCACTATCTAAGTCAGTCCATTTCGTTATTCAAAATACTCTACCTCCTTTATATTTTGTCAGATTCCGTCAACTGGCCGAAAGTTAATTGACCGAAGTCAGGCAGAAAAATTAATTGCTCGAAAAACAATTTTTCGTGACGTAAATTAGCTTAATACGTCAATAAAAATAAAAAATTCATAGGATTTAATTATGGTTTGCTGGTCTGACCCCCATCCAGGTTTCATATAACACATACTTAAAAACAGCTACGTCCTATAATTAAAAATAAACACTTAATCCGCACCAGGTTGCATAAATACATTCATTACTGTAATACAGCTTAGCTTGTTTCTGTAACGCAGTAAACAATGCATTTCATATAACGCTATAACAGATAATTTATTGGTTATCGTCGTAAATGATGTGCATCGTATGTGTAAGCTAAAAATATATACAGGTTGTCCGAAAAATCTTTTTATGGGTTAATATCTCGAGTACTGGTTTTTTGGTGTTTATGTCTTTCTCGACCCTTATGGGGGAGAAGTGAAGTGGTTGAATTTTGAAGTTGAGATAATTTTTTTTATTGACAATGTAATCAAAATTACAATAAGGTAGCTAGACTGTTCATAAAAGATCCGACCAATTTCTGCAGGTTATGTGAGAAGTGTTGTTTCCTAGTTCGTATAATTTTTACCATTATAGATGCTCCTCGATCTCTTCGTCCTTATGTTAAATCTGAAGACCTTAAGATGGTTGGTTTAGGTGCTGATGAGTAATTCAACAGTTCACGATATTATAAAAAACGTACATTTTCCTCAACAAAATTCACCTCGTACAAGAATTCAAAGAAGTTAACTGACATCCCAGATTATAGCTTTTGAAAGGAATCTTTCATTTAATTGAAACGTAACTAACTTACTAGTATCAGACATGTTTTAGGGACGGTGCAACTTTTTTTCAAAACAGTCTGTTATTATCGTTATTGGAGTAAAATGAAAATCCTTACAGATTTGAAGAGGCTCATACACAGCATCCTCAGAAAAGTTTGGGCTGAAATTATGGCAAATAAGTTAAGCGATTCATTTTTTATTACTGGAACCCTTACCGGACTCCAATACTTGCGATTGTTGGAAGAAACTGTTATACCTTCTGTTGTAGCAACTATTTTTTAATTGGCATGGACCGCCCCAGTATTTTTCTTTACCTATCAGTATCTTCATAATCAATTTTCTAGGATTGAACGTCGTGGACCTTTTGAATGGCCATTGCGATCGCTGGACCTTGCTCCACTTGATTTATTTCTTTACTAAGAAAAGCAAGTGTTTCTTACAAAACCCAATAATTTACAAGAATCACAACAAAAAAGTATTACTGTTTGCCTTAATGTGATGTCTAAAATGTTCCAAAACGTTAAAAGAAAATTTTAACGTAAGCATTGCCAAGAACTTAACGGTTATCATTTTTGACATGTTATAAAATAAAATTAAAAATAACAGTTTTAACTTTACGACTGGAATTACTGTTTTAGTAACATATCAATGGAAAAAGGGGTTCGAGATAGAGACCTTTGGTTTTTTATTTTTTAGAGGTCTCCAAGCTAAAATTTGATATAGGGTTGCGTTTAAAATTTAAAAAAAAGGTCAAACAGCAAAAGTAAACTAATTTGGTGGTACATATGCAACTTCCAAATTTGAATACTTTTATCTTTACTAGTACTAGAGATATTATTCCATACTAAGACTTTTTGGACACGCTGTATACGTACACTAAAATGCCAACCCAACAGTTTTGACAAACGCATATACCTACTACAAAATACGACCATTTAGGGAAACAGTTAAATGTGTTATAAAAGCAAGTTACTTTTACAAGCTTTTACTTAAAGTCTCATCTGTCTAACTATCTATCTAACAATCGTCATATTGTAAGTCAATTTTGATAGTTTTCAAATATGATCTTGTTTTACGCAGTTAATTATCTAAAATGAAAACTTGTTTCATATGTCTGAATACGTATTCTAAATAGAATAACCTACAATTTGCAGCAAAACGGTACCTCACCCCAGTAAATAATATAATAAAATTATCCTTGGGCACTTATTTCAGTTTCACTGCTCATCGCGATAAAAGGTTTTGCTGCACCGCGGTAAAAAATATGTTACATTACCGCCTAATAAGAAATGGGAATAATACTGCCTAACAGCAGACTGCACTGCTGCACCGTAGTAAGCATGCGTGGCTTATTAGAGCCTTATATATTATACATACAGAAACAAGTTTCGCTGTATTGAAGTAAAGAATATATTTACGTCGCTAGGTTCGTCAATAAAGCCATCGTTAAAGCCATAAAGCAAACACGACTGTGGCTGATTATATATAGCTGCAGCGACTAGCGCAACTTGATACACAGCTTACTTATAAATAGTAAGCTGTGTTTATACTATGTAGGCATAATAAATTGCGCCTCCGGCGCATCTTATAATAAATATTTTTTCACTTATAGAGAAGTTTCATCGTTTAGATCAAATGTATAGTTTCATTTTTCAATATTCAGATATACTATACAGGGCGAATAACCAGTGATGCAATTGCAGTTCATTAATATAGATCTACATTTTCGGGAACTACGAAGCAACCAACAACGATATGGGTACTTATGTCCTATATCGTTGTTTGCAGGTTCTACAAGGGCTTTTTTTTGAGCAGTCGCCAAATTTTGTAGATTTAATATTTTTAAAAGAAAACTTAAAACAAACAAAATTAAGGAAAATGCATTTTTATATACTAAATGACGATGTATGGAGCTAAATTGGATCATACTTCACTATTCCTTAAACGAAAGCAAATTTGCCGATTTTTTTTTCGGTATGCGGGGAATTCAGAGTTGTTTTGTTTCTTAGATACTCCTTAATAATTTTATGTAAGTGAAATGAACTAGAATCAGTGGAACATGGAATAAAAATATTATTTTTTTAAGACAAATACGAAGAACTTTTGAAAACTACTTGTAAAAGGGAAGTATTGTAATCGTGAAAATATCACCCTCCGAGATTTCTTCAGATATTTATATTATTATTTAGGGTACCTAGATGCCAAAGAACATGCTTTTTTCAATTCCATCGGTCTGTCTGTCTCTCCGTGTGTCTGTCGGTCGATCTATTCGCTGCATAGCTAAAAAATTACTAAACGATTGACTTCAAATTTTGGTCAAAAATTAAGGGTCATATGTGGATGACCCGGTAACATTTTAGTAAAAATTCAATATGGCGAAACAAAATGCTTAATAAAATATATAAAAATTCTGCCTAAAAACTACTTAATGGATTGATTTAAAATTTTGTGCAATAATTAACTGTAAGATAGAGATGAACTGATATAATTATAATTGTGATATTAATTCATGATGGAGGAACAAGATGGCGTCCAAATAAAATCTTTGTAATCGTGAAAAAAATAATTGTCTCTCATATCTTTTTTTAGCGTCCCAAAATGCCAAATATTACGTTTTAACAATTTCATCGGTTTGTCTGTCCATCTGTCAGTTCACGAAACCACTTACACGATCGACATGCTAATATTTTGGTAAAAATCCAATATGGCGTAATAAGATGGCAGCCTAGTGAACGGTTAAAAAATAGATGGCCGCCTAGTGAACGGTTATAAAATTATTACTAAAAAACTATTTATCCAATAATCAAGTAATACAAAATGACGGCTTAATAAAATATTTAAAAAATCAGCCTGAAAAGCTGCTTATTAGGTTAATTTTAAATGTTGTGCAAGCATTAGGTGAGGTTTAAAGATAATCTCATAAATTTGTGGTACGAATTCGAGATAGCGAAACAAAATGCAGGCCCAATAAAATGTCAAAATCAACGTAAAAAACCTTCTTATTCAATGGACTTGTGATTTAAATTGGATGTGTGTCACATAAAAACTACTGTTTAATTTATTTTAAATAAGTTAAGAAGCAAGTATCGCATTGGAAGAAACTTTTGATAGGAATACAAAATGATGGACAAAATGACACCCATTAAAAATATTCGAAAATACAGTACATATAAATTACTATATGACTATGACCGAACTAAATTAGATCACACTTTTCTATCCCTAAGAAAAGAAAAAATTCATAACGAGAGAAGTTCCGGATAAAGGAAATTTACTGATTTTTGTTGTATTTGTATTACATATTGTAATGTCGTATTTGCACGAGAATCGGACCTCAGCAACACATATCTCACCAGGCCAAAGTAGGTCAATCCCGCACTATATGTGATACAACATTTGAATTCTTACTACTGCATATTCTCATAAAACGTGCTTTCTTAAAATTGTCAGTAAATTTTATAAAGCCTCCCCCATTCCCTTTAACCTCTTAATCCTTAAATTTCGTCGAAATATTTAATATTTTAAACCATCAAGAAAACAATTTTTGTGTGTACAAAATAGTTAAAATATGAATCAAACAATTTAACAGATAGATAAAATTTTCCAATCGGTGCTTCGGTTGCACTGCTAAGCCTAAAATTAATTTCAACCTGACAACTCTGCTTTAAGATATTCTTAAAATATAATCAAAATAAAAAGGACAAAGTGTACGCTTGAACCAAACTTATAAGACCTGAATTTTGAACAGTACCTTGACCTGACCATCTTTTTAATTCATTTTTGTCACCTGTTATGATACATTTTTTGTTCTGTTTTGCATAAAAATTTCGCTACATACACCGTGCTTTATTCGCAACTGAAATTAAGTGAATATTAATATAATTACGAAATATGTCTTTAAATATAATATAATTACGAAATATGTCTATTAAACATTGCAAAACCTGCCTCTGTTGAGTTCATATTTTCATTTCGATACCTCTGAGTAAAAAATTGTAATTTACAATTTTGAATTTTTTTTATTTTTGAAGCCTAGCAAACAAATATTGAAATCTAAACTGGCCAATGTTTTAATAAAATACGACAAAAATGATTTTATCATCAATTTTATCTACAAAAAATATTCACTTCAACAATAAGAATATCAGAACAGATTATACAATTTCCGATTTTATAAAAATTTATATTGTATCATACGTTACAATTATTAAAATATATAAAAATTACATTGTAAATTGTTATACCAAGATATTCGACGGAACATCAATGTCATCAATATACCCTTAATTACTGTCTTTTCTGTCGGAATAAATAATCATTTACAATTCTTTCACTCGGAAAAGCTTGTATGGTTAACCCTAAAATATAAAATTATTGATTTAGTTGGTTTAGTAGTGCAACTTAAACACTGCAGCAGTAATAAAACGTTTGTATCTTGACATCTAGATCATTATAGTTATAAGTGAAAATAATGACATCAAGATGTATGAGAATATTATAAATGCTAAGTGGTAACGGTAACTATTTAATTTGGTTATATTATCAACTCTTTCGTTTTATAATGAAGCAGATAGACATTTATGCTTAATTAAGAACTTTAAGAAGAATAATCATATTTCTAAGGTCTAGTTTTGGTAAATTAATATTTTGCTCTATTTTAATCGATAGACCGTCCCTGTCAAAATGTCTCTAGAACACTTTTCAGAATTGATTTCTCATATCCTTCATTTTTGAAAAAAAAGGCGCAATATAAATATCTCAAAAGCAAACTACAAATCGCCAGAAAACTCAAAAATTTCAGGGAATAACAACTTACTGTTCAAATGAAACAGAAATTGAAACAGAGGAGCAAGTAAGAACAGGAAGAAAGAGGTCTCGAAATAGTACATGTTGGAAGACAGACGTACAAGAGAAAAAATTCAGAGAGGAGAAGAACAGCAAGACTGGTAAATCTATAAAAAAAAAGAAATAAATGAAGGTGGGCTGTACACAAACTTGTAAAAAGGGATATGGAAGTTGTGTTAAACGGGATAAAAAAAACGCATAAGAAGAATCGTCTTTAAAAGCCGACAAAAATATAAAATGCACGACAATGTTTCTTCATATATTTAATTACTAATAAAGAGATAGACAAATCTGTGACTTTCACAGTAACTCAGATAAAAGAGGAATCCATAAGAGTTGACCTTTTATCTCCCCCGAAAATATTAAAGAAGGGGTAGGAGAACATATAAATCTATTCTCGAAGATTTTCTCCTATTACTGTAGAGAAAGATGCAACAAAGTTTATGTTGAAAACGGTTTAATAATTTCAAAAATATTTCGCCTTTATAGCACATGGGCCACCGAGAAACTATTATTTTTACAGCCGAAAGACGGTACCGAAACACTTTTAATAATAAATTCAATAAAGGCTTCTTTAAGCCTGAAAATGATGGATGTGACCTTAAGACTCGAAAAAAAACGTCAGAAACGGTGAAATCGTACAACAAGCCTTTATTAAGAAATCAGCAGGATAGGCAATTAAAAATTCTGACAAGAACAGAGCCAAAACTGACAAAAAGTTTTTATGGTCCTGTCCTATACAAAGTCATACAAATACCGCAGTCGAAAAAATCAACATTTCGCTTTACTGATTTTGATTTAGGCAATAATGAAGGATTTTGCTATATTTGCGTCGAGTAGACCCGTAAACGTGGTTCTAATGAAATATCAAGTTTTTTGTGCGACTTTCGTCTTAGTCAAATCCGCCGAAGCAAAAAGAAATTTATATTATATTCAGACAACTGCGCAGGGGAAATAAAAACAAAATGGTTATTACTATATTTCTCCATACTGTCAAAATTTACAATATTTCAATTTGCCATCGTTTCTTGGAACCTGGACACAGTCAAAATGAAAATAACAGTATTCATTCCCTTACTGACGAAAACATAAAGCATATCGACCTTTTTACACCAGATCAATTCATCATGTTGGTTAAAGTAAAAGGGAAACATTTAACTTCAAAAGATTATCTGAAACGTTTAAAAACTTTTTCCATGCTAACAATAACAAAAAAATATTTGGAATGAAATAAGAGAAATTAGGAATAAGAAGCAAAAAACAAAACTTGTGTCACCAAGGTACAGTTTTGACGAGGAACCATTTGACTTAGACTTAAAGCGAGAAAGCACCGGAAACATAGGGACACTTTTATGATTCTTTACATTTTTAACAAAAAAGTACAGTAATTATTTTTTGTATAAAAATTACTTTTCAATTTATTTTAAATTATTCCCAAAAATCAAGTATGACATAGATAGAAACTTGTAAAATTTTGGTAGGAATCCGAAGTGGTGGAACAATAATAATATTTTAAAAGACATGTCTTACTAAATGACTACGACCGAACTAAATTGGATCACACTTCTCTATCCCTAATAAAAGGAAAGATCCGTAACGAAGGAAGTTCCGAGTAAAGAAAATTTACCGATTTTTGTTGTATTTGTATTGCACATTGTACTGTTGTATTTGCACGAGAATTGGCGCGGCCCTGACGAATCGCCCTTGGACACCAGCAACAAATATCACACCCGGCCAAAGTGGGTCAGTCCCGGATTATATGTGATACAACAACTTTTTATTGCTGTAAAATAAGTACCCACTACTGTATACTATATGTTCTCTTAAAACGTGCTTCCTTAAAATTACAGCAAAAAATTATCGATTCACAAAGAATTTTCTAATAGGTCCTCCTGAACCCGTTTAACCCGCCCTCGTCGAAATATTTAATATTTTAAAACATTATCAAGGAAACCATTTTCGTGTGCGCAAAATAGCCAAACATGTATCAAACAATTTGGGAAATTGATAAAATTTATATATTTCTTTGTTAACAAAAACTTTTTTAATCGGTCCTTTGGTTGCACTGCTAAGCCTAAAATTAATTTTAACCTGACAACTCTGCTTTAAGATATTCTTAAAATATAATCAAAATAAAAAGGACAAAGTGGGTGCGTACGCTCGAACCAAACTTACAAGACCTGAATTTTAAACAGTACCTTGACCTGACCACCTTTTTAATTCATTTTTGTCACCTGTTATGCTACATTTTTTGTTCTGTTTTGCATAAGAATTTCGCTATATACACCGTGCTTTATTCGCAACTGAAATTAAGTGAATATTAGTATAATTATGAAATATGTCTTTAAATATTTGACGTCTTTCCTATTAAACATTGCAAAACTTGCCTCTGTTGAGTTCGTATTTTCATTTCGATATCTCTGAGTAAAAAATTGTAATTTACAATTTTGAAATTTTTTTATTTTTGAGGCCTAGCAAACCAATATTGAAATCTAAACTGGCCAATGTTTTCTTAAAATATGACAAAAATGATTTTGTCATCAATTTTATCTACAAAAAATATTTCAACAGTAAGAATATTAAAACAGATTATACAATTTCCGATTTTATAAAAATTTACATTGTATCATACGTTACAATTCTTAAAATATATAAAAATAACTACTCAAAATACTACTACAAAAGAAAAAAGTCAGGCAGGAGAAGAAGATCTAAGCAAGACTGGTAAATCTATAAAAAAAAAATAAAGGTGGGCTGTACTCAAACTTGAATGTGGAAGTTATGTTAAAAAGGATTTAAAAAAAAACGCATAACTTGAAAAGACAAAGAAGAATCGTCTTTAAAAGCCGACAAAAATATAGAAATATGTAAGAAAATGTTTCTTCATATATTTAGTAACTGATATGTGGGTTATTGGAGCTTTCAAGAGACGGACAAATCTGTGACTGGCACAGTAACTCAGATAAAAGAGAAACCCATAAGAATCTACCTTTTGTTGCCTCCAAAAATAAAAATGTATCTCTTTTATAGCACGTGGGCCACCAAAAAACTATTATTTATAGCAGCCAAAAGACAGTAGTGAGACGCTTTTAATAATGAATGCAATATAGGCTTCTTTAAGCTTAAAAATGCTGGATGTGAAACTGTGAAATCGTACAACAAGCCTTTATTAAGAAACCAACAAGTTAGGAAATTAAAAATGCTGACAAGAACTTTGACCTTGACCAATTACTAGCTCCAGGGATACACCAACAAGTGCTTTGGCTAAATATTTGTTAGCGATAATTCAACCTTTACAAGGTAAGAGAAATTCATTTATTCAAAACTCAAAATTTTGTTAATATTCTTTAGGATAGCACATTAGGGCAAGAAGACAGTTTTGTTTATTTTGATGAAGAGAGCCAACATACAAATGTTCCTAGATGTCAATCATTAGACATAATTAGGCAAAAGTTGAAAGAAGACGATACACTCTTTGAAAGAACAACGTTGCCTCTGGAGGGTGTGATGGATCTATTGAAATGCTGGCTCCGTAATTCCTACTTTCAAGTGAAATATAGGTTCTATTCCCAAGATGATGGTCATCTCTCTTTGGAGTGGTTTGAAGAGCAAGCAATAAATACTGCTCAGATCAAGCCTAAACTTTGGCTTAGGTATGTGGATGATACTTATATTATTGACTGCAAATGACAATCATCACTTAAGTAGCATAAAACATGTATTAAATTTAGAATGGAGAAAGAGCAAGAAAAATTCTTTTTTGCCTTTTCTTGATGTTCTCGTTAGGAAATCGGCAGAGGGCATCCTGACTACAGTATACCGAAAAGCCACACACACTGGACAATGTCTCAATCATTCTCCAGCACCAAAAGAAGGCATCATAAAAATGCTTTACAACAGAGCTGCAACAACTTGCAATAATATGATGGAGCTTAAAGCAGAAATTGAAAACATAAAAAAAGGGGATATCAAAGCTGCTTTCAAATCGGGAAATACGTTAAGAAGCCTTCTGACAAAAACAAAGCCAAAGGACATCGACAAGAAAAAAGAATGTATTTACCAAATCCAGTGTGAGTGTGGTGAATCGTACATTGGAGAGAAAACGCCCTCTTGTGTAAAAGTCCAAGAGGATTTTAATGATACTCAAAAGGAAGAGACGTCAAAAACGAGCACAGCAGAACAAGTCTTTGTAAACCAACACCGGATGCAGTGATCGGAGGCTAAAATTTTGCATAGAGGGCAACACTGGCGAAAACAAAAGTTTATTTTAGCAAGCCTAACGTCGATACTCCAAATATATGGAAGCCGCTTTCAACTCAACTTCAACTTCACGCATCACCGCACACGACTAGTATATAAGCACGTAGCTTTAGAGTTAACATTCAGTTTACACCTAAAAACGATTGGAGATCCCATTCGAAACGTTGTGAAATCAATGCAAAAAAGACAAGTCTGAGAGAACGATTTTAGTGTATAAATTATGTGATGACACAAATGAACTTTATTATTGTTTTAGGAAAAATAATTAAAATATATATTTTTGGGTCTTTTAGTTGTCACCTTGTATAAAATCTTCTAAACAAAATTACTGACATATTTAGCTATTCAGGTAAAATACTATATCCATGGAAACACTAGACTAACTGTCAATTATTTTGGCAAGACTTGTCAGTTCATGCAATATATTTTCTTTCCGGAGAAATTCTGAGTTAAAATGGTCAAAGTTTCAAGTAAAACCAAAACCGAAATGGAAAAGCCTAAGCGAACAAGACCCGTCTTCAAACCGGATATTCGCCTGGCAAATGCCATAGTCGGAGCCATAGCATTTCTACAGAAGGCTGGACTCCAAGCTTCCCCAAAATCAATCAAAAGATGTATATACGAACGGTCTAGGAAAGGATTTTCGAAAAGTATCGAACAACTACCCATATATCTCAACAGAGGACTTGAATTAGGTATTTTAAAGAGATCATATGGCTCGTATAAACTTGGCGATTTTCAGCTTAAAAAGAAAGGAGGTAGCAAAAAAAAGAAAACGGAAAAAGGTAACAAAACAGTGGAGGTTATTAAAGACGCTGCAAAGGACTTAAAAACTGCAATGCAGTCCGAAAAAAGTTCTGTCTGCGCCTTTTAGATCGTTGACTCATTATCATTTGTATCGTCTCTGTAGATAATGCTTTGTATTTAATAAAATTTGGTCTTATTGCAGGTATTTTATTATTGTTGTGACGTTAAGTTAAATGTATGTACGTGTGAAATTCCTAATTTGTCTGCCTGTTTTTCTGAACTGTACAGATAATTTTTGAAATTTTGTTGATTCACTTTACTGTGTAAGGGAAAAGAAAGGGATGCAACAGTCATTCTTGGACGAAATTTGCACTTTTTAAAAATATGTCATAAGATGCCTTAAGAAACTATGTTGCTCTGAGTGTATTCAGCTTCTCTCATAACAGATAATATAGTGAATTAAAAACAAAAATTTTGTGTTATACAGGGTATTTCGAGACGAGAAGGAAATATTCTAAAGATTTGTTTAGGGCCCAAAAACAATTACAAAAAGGTTTATATATTTATAGGTCCGCAAACACGTAGTTTCCGAGATACAGGGTATAAAAGAAATTTTAAAAATAACTGTTTTTTTTTACTTTTCTCGTAAAAGGGAAGTATTGTAATCGTGAAAAAAATCACTCTTCGAGATTTTTTCTGATCTTCACGTTTCAGGGTCCCTAGATGAGGAAAAACAGGTTTTCTCAATTCCGTCGGTCTGTCTGTCTGTTAGCGGCATAGTTTAAAAATATTATTAAAAAACTACTCATCCAATTTATATCAAATTTTGCAAAAAACATCAAGTATTAAATTGGAATCAACTGGTAATATTGCCATTTTGTTCCGCCAAGATGGCGGATTAATAAAGTATTTAAAAATTCAGGCTGAAAAACTGTGTAATGGTTTGATTTCGAATGGTGTCATAACTAATTGTGATATAGGGCTCAACTAGTAAAACTGTATTACTAATTCAAGATGGCGGAACGAAATTGCGGTCAAATAAAATGTTTGTATTCGTGTATTATTTGGGGTTATGAGCCAGTAAAAAAAAAACAAGTATTTTTTAAATTGTCGACGTTTCGCAACTTAATTGTTGCATCCTCAGGACACCTACACTTATATCCTGCATGAAACCTATATTATCACAACTTTTACTTCATTGTTCTGCATATATTACCCAGATATTAAGTTTTTAAATAGCTTTCGTTAACAACCCATTTGTTGTTATGCTAGAGTGGTGTATTATTTGGGGTTAGGGTCCAGTAAAAAAACAAAAGACTTTTTTAAATTTTTAAATTGTCGCCGTTTCGAAATAAATTTTATATCCTGCATGATACCCATATTATCACTCTTTACCTACCTCGTTGGTTCGCAGTGGTGTATTATTTGTTAGAAAATATCTCCGGAACAATGGAGTAGGTAAAGACTGATAATATGGGTTTCAATGTAAGATGACGAAACAAAATAACGGCCAAATAAAATTTTTAAAAAATCAGCGTAAAATCTTGTTTAAGTGATTTTAAATTGTGCAGATATATTAAATGTGAATATGGGATACTGGTTGGTGTGTTAAATGTATTTTAAATTGGGGCCCAAAGTCAAGTGTGGCATAGGTAGAGAGGAAATGGTAAACATATTGGTAGGAATCTAATATGATGAAACAAAATTGCGCATAGAGAAAAATGAGACAGTATATGGAATACATATATACTGTAACTATGTACTGTACTAACTTGGATCACACTTCACTCTTCTCAATAAAAGTAATAATTCATAACGAGGGAAGTTCCGGGTAAAGGAATTTACCGATTTTTTACATTATATCAGAAACGACTATTATCCTAATAATATTATATGCAAGGTATATTTAGTACAACTAAGTATGTCAAATCACTCTAACAGTGATGAAGTGGGTTCGAATTTTTTCCGTGAAAAATATCTCACCTAATATTGTCTTGTCACCCATGTCACTGGCGAAAGTATTACAAATAACTTTATTTTAAAAGTTGCGCCTTTACGTCATAATATCGCATAACAGATATTAATTTGATATCTAAATTCGTTTCGAAATATTAAATAAAAACGTTTTTTTTTTAATTTTCTTTCATATCCTGTATCTCGAAAACTAAGCGTTTGCCGACCTATAAATAACACTGGTTAACAAAATTAAACTTTTTTCTTGCCACGCGAACTAAATAAGGTACACTATATAAAACTTTTTACGCTCAATTCAAATATGTTTTCAGATTTTTTCCATCACGCATAGTTTTATAGTGACAAGGCCTTTAATTTTTGAAATATATGTATATCCCTCTTGAGTGTCCAGCAATAGTCTGCCAACATACTGGGACTCCACTTCCCCTGGTAACGCTTTTCCATAGTAGAAATATCCTGATGGAATCTTTCTCCATGCTCGTCACTGACTGCCCCAAGATTTTTCGGAAAAAAATCCAAGTGTGAGTGCAAAAAATGGATTTTTAAACTCATGTTACATCCCATTTTTTGATAGCAATTTAAAAGATCATTTACAATTTCCTGATAGTTTTCTGATTTGTAATTTCCCAAAAAATTGGTGCAAATCCTGGTAAACGATAGCCATGCTTTTTTTTCAAATGCATTAAGTTCTGAAATAAATTTGTCATCCTTAAGCAGTTCTCTGATTTGGGGTCCTACAAATATACCCTCTTTGATTTTTGCTTCGCTACTTCCATACCTTTAACGAAATTTTTCATTAAGCCAAGCTTAATATGCAAAGGGGGTAGTAAAATTTTCCTAGGATCTACAAGGGGAGGATTTACAATGTTCTTATTCCCTGGAATCAAAGATGTTCTTTCTGGCCATACTTTCTTTGTGTAATGGTTTTTCTTGTCTCTGCTGTCCCACTCACAAAGGAAACAACAATACTTTGTGTAACCAAGTTGCATTCCAAGTAGAAGCGCTACAACTTTCAAATCACCACATATGGCCCACTTAAAGTCTTTATAATTAATTTTGTCCAACAGAAGCTTCATGTTGTCATATGATTCCTTCATATTGGTAGCATGAGCCAAAGGAACGGACGGAAACCTGTTTCCATTGTGCAGTAGAACCGCCTTCAAGCTGACTTTGGACGAATCGATGAACAATCGCCACTCATCTGTTTTATATTCATGCTCAAGTTCCCGCATTACAGATATAACATCATGACAGAACACTATCCCATCTTCAATGGAAAAGAAGTCACTGAATTGCTGGTGACGACTACGATAAAACGAAACTTTAGTTTCCTTCTGAAGGAGATTCCAATTCTTTAACCTAGAACCTAAAAGTTCGGCTTGCTTCTTAGACAAGTTTAAATCTCGTACAAGATCGTTCAGATCCCCTTGACTTAACAAATGTGGCTTATTTGAAAAATGACCTGGGTCAAATAGCGGATCAGATTGCAAATTTGTTTCTGCCCTGTTTACTTCTAAAACATCTTCCGACTCATCATCACTCAGGATCATATGCTCCGGAGGCTGTGGTACAGGTAGCTGATCACTGTGAGGTACTGGTCTTATTGCCGATGGTAAGTTTGGATACTTGACAGTGTGTTTGGATTTTGATGTTATTCCAGTTATATTTGTTAAACAGAAATAACAATCCGAGCTATGATCTTTAGGTTCTCGCCAAACCATAGGAATAGCAAATGCCATATGACAAGTTCCTTTTGCCCAGGCTGTGAGAGTTTTAACACAAGTAACACAACAAATATGGGGGGCCCAAGGTTTATCTTGATCTCCTATTTTACAGCCAAAGTACTGTTCATAGCATTTTTTAATCAGAGGTGTAAATGAACGTTTTTGGAATTTAAACGTTAACTCACCGCAGGTATAGCAGAAACTGTTTGGGTGATTTACACAATTTCTAGGCATTTTGTGAAAACACGGTATTTTGGTATACACCAAAAATAAAACACAACTGAATAGTTCTAAATTCCGGATTGCACACGAGACACGATAAACGCGCTTGGTAAAGTCTAACAAACGACTAAGCCGTTGGACTGATTGACCGTCATAGGTGTATAAAATGGCTACGTGTCGTCGGCAGCAGCGGCGGCATAGACTATATTATATTACCTGTATAATAAAATGTTCTCTTATCTGAACTTTATTATGCTAATTATATAATAAAAACAGGTAGTGTACTGCAAAATTAAGTATTTGTGCACTATATTGAGCTGCTACCTGTATTATAATTTAATATACTACCTGTATTATATTTTATACTGGAACATAAAAACTGTGGGTGATAGAAAAATTCTAAAAATATATTTGGTTTCAGCGCACAAAAAAACACCAAAAACAGGTAATTTTTTTCTGTGGCAAATTTCTTGTTAACCAGTGTAATTATCTAATGTATTTTAATATTTTTGACCTCTTTAAAATATTTCCCTTTTCCTTGAAACACCCTATATTTACAATATGTTGTTTTTAAGTATGCACTACACAATATATTTTAAAATTTTGGTTTAAAACCCTAAAGAACATGGAACAAATTAAACGTATTGTGGGTTTCGTCAAAGTGGCTTTAATAGTTTAATATGTTGTTGTCGGCGATATAAAGAAGCTTTTTTGCCATTGCATCTTACATTGTAAACTTATTGTAAAACTATATTATGCAATATAGCTTTACTTGACTGACTTTTGAAATACTAGTAGATTTTGGAGAACTAATCACGAATATGAAGTCATATTTTCGGGGCGGTTATGTCTCCGAGATATTCGCCATCAACGTTTACAGGCTTATAATACATAATACAGTTTTTGACCTTTTAGATAGATCTGCCCCCTTAGGTTTGTCAAGAAAACTGTTATTAATTCCATATTTGTCAATAAACACGTCATTAGCCATGATAAATGATAAAAAGTGACTGGCAAGTAATGACCACAAATATGCCCGTGCCTCTAAAATAAAGTGTTCAGTACCAGGTTAACAGACGGATATTACTGATCATTGCTTGCCGGTCACTTTTTATTATTTATTATGGCTTCACTGATTTTATTATTTTATTGACAAATATGGTTTTAATGATAGTTTTATTGACAAACCTGGTACTAATCTAACGGGACACATCCACCTAACAGGTCAAAAACTGTATTTTAAGATTGTAAACTTTGGTGGCGTATATCTCTGAAAAGATTCGTCATGGAAAAATGCGACATCGGATTCGTGATCACCGATCCAAAATCTACTAGGTGTATCAAACAAAAATTGTTCAATTCCGCCAAGTGACGCTATACCGCATAATTATCGTTGTTTTAAACCGATTTCAATATAAAATTTTTTATGGTGAGACTTAAATTAATATTCCCAAATATTTTCCCCATTTGTACAGGGCAATATATAAAATTAATTTATATTATTTTTTAAATAAATAAAAATATGGTACAATAAACTAAAATGCAATTTGTTATTCCGCTAATCAGAAAACAAAAATCCTATTCTTAAAAAAAGTTATCAGCACTAGGTTTTACAGGAAAATAAAAAAAATAACAAACAAACATATTTTTAAATATTTGGATTATCTTTATTGTGAGACTATTCTTAGAATACTAATGCTACTTTTAATTAAAGGTACACACATCCATGTCAATAAGATATCACCCTGTATATGCATAATGATAATACCAATAAAACATGAAGATGTGTGTTTTCATTTGATATTAGGTAACTTATTTTCTTATTAGTCAAAACTAACCAATTTTGTTTTTTACTCTTTTAATATTTAGTACACTGTAAAGTTTATTATAAAGTGCACAGTTTGTTTAAAAATATTAAAACGTATATTGTTCAATTCTCTAAAAATAATCAACTGTTACATAATATGTGATCCTAAAAATGAACAAATGTTTTTCATTTTGGTCCCAAAAACTACATAGATTTAGCATACCAAAATGATCTTGCTCCTCCTCACAGAAATATATTCACTCTAACTGAATAAACAATAAATCCTAATACTCGGCTATGTTTAACTTGCAAAAAGGTCATTGAATTCGTGCCAAAATTTTTTCAATTTATTCTTATATTACCCCTAATTTTAGTAGAAAATTTGATGTCAAATGAGTAAAAAAACTGCATTTCTTCTTGCGGCCATTTTATTCCGCCATCTTGAATTCTATGGTGCTCGTAGAACAAAATCACATGAAGCTGATTTTTGCGTTATTATCTAGCTTTGGTCGCCCCGATTAACATACAAAAAGTCCTCACCCCTCCGAGGGTGCAAACCACCCCAAAAGGTAAATTTGTTTAGTTTTCGCCCATTATCTCGAATACGGTTGATTTTATCAAAAAAAGACTAGACATCAAAATTAAAGCCAATAAAATTGTCTACAAACTGATGTATATAAGTCTATATTTTAATTTACACAGTGGCGTGCAGCAAACATTTAAAGTCAACAATGTTAATTTTTTTTGTAAATTGTTTAAAGTTTTGGTTATTTATTTCAAAAATGGTTGATTTAAGAAAAAAATATTACATAACAAAATGGAAGCCAGTAAAAATACCTACAAAATAATGCATATAAGTACATATTTGTTAAGACAGTGGCGTGCACTAGACGTTTTTAGGGTTTTTTGAATTATTACGATTAAAAGAAAATGTGTAGTTAAAAATAACGTTAAATTGAAAAAAATAACCACAATAAGTATTTACATTTTATTTAGATTTAGTGTGCCAAAAATTGTAACTTGTGTATAACCGGCCCGGTTCTTACATAGTAGGTTTGAATCTAGATGTGGATGGATAGAATACCAACGCTGCTGTTAGTACGCAGACCTCTTTAAAAACGGCTAAAGTGTGCGCTAAAAGATACTGTTAATGTGCTTTTAATATCATATGTAGTAAGTAAGTATAACATTATATGTACATATATTGCTCTTTGTAATTCCCCATTTATTTCTATCAAATATATTATTAACGAGGCTAGAAAACCGAGCGATACGGAATAAGCACCGCTCATTGGTTGAAGGTGCTCGAATGAGAATATTTCTGAGGTTCTGTTATTGGCATGTACGGTGTCGCCAATGTATCTCTGTATTTGCCGTCTCCTTTTGTCGTCTGAATTCCTCGCTGGGAAGACGCAATATGGTAGCACAGATCTAAATAGTAGTATAATATTTGATTTCTATTTTGTATTGAGGTTATGTTTGTTGTCTTTTTGCATGGCCTATTATACAAACGTTCGGCCAAATAATTTTTTTAACACAAGTATTTTAAAATTTCAGATTTTAAAATGGATATGTGTGTCATATGCGATCAATCTTTAAGCCTCTCAAATTCGATAAACGTATATAGAAAAGGACTTGATACAATAATAAAAGCCAGTAATCTTAGAGGTAATTGTAAAGTAGCCGCTTTTGAAAATAAGAATACAATTAAATTACATGAAAAATGCCGACGGGACTATACACGCTTTAGCAGTATAAAAGCTTACCATAATGCAAGTAAAAATTCTCAGGATGAATCTAATCAACCTTCTTCGTCGATGCGGCGATCCACGAACGAAAAAATTAATTTTAAAACTGACTGTTTATTTTGTGGAAAAAATGTGAAAAAAAGTTATGTCTAAAGTTTGTCTTGTAAGCACCCTTAACATTAATGATACAATTTTAAAGTACTGTTTACAACGAAATGACGAATGGGGACAAGAAGTTCACCATCGAATTGTCACGGAAATTGATCTTGTCGCTGCCGAGGCTCGTTATCATACAAATTGTTATGGTTCCTTTACTCATAAATATACACTAGATAAAGGACGGCCCTTGGATCTCAAGAACGAGAATTTATTTTCTAAACTGTGTGCATATATTGATGATACCAAGGAAAGCATATGCCAATTTACTATGCCCGATTTACTGTCCAAATTGAATGAACTGGCCGATAATAAAGATGAAGTTCAACTTTGGACTCCTAAATATATTAAAAAAAAATGCTTGACCACTATAAAGACGAACTATTACTCATAGAAAGACGGTTTTATCCAGTAGTTTTTGTTTTAAAGGCAATAACATCGACATTTTAGATGACGTTTTAATTAATTCAAAATTAAGCAGTTCCGAGAAAAAAGAAAAAATAATCCTGAGTGCAGCTAAAATTTTAAAAGAAGAAATTCTGTCAAAATTTTACATATTAGATGAATATCCAACAGCAAAGGAAATTTCAAAAGGCGGAATAGAAGGTATACCTGATTTATTGCTTTCCCTGTTATCTAATTTAATCGGAGACAACAATCAAACGAAAAATGTAGCAATAGCAAATGCACCTATTGCGGCCTAGATCATACATTTCACCAGTTGTGTTTGGCACCGGAGTACATCTGCATCGAAAGTATGACTCAAAAAAATCTAATTGATTATCTTGCGGCATTAGGCTTCTCCGTTCCGTACAAAGAACTTGCGAAGCTTGAAGCGTCATCTGTAACTTCCAGTGAATACCAGCTTACCCAAAATGCATATCATCAGTTCTTTTTTGATAATGCGGACTTTAATATCAAAACAATAGATGGATATGAAACATTTAACTGTATGGGTGGTATTGTTTGTGTTTCACCCAGTAATGAAGTTTGTTTTTCTAAAAATATTGTTCGGCCGAAGAACATGCCGACTTCAAAAGATATTTGGAAATTTGGCTACCTTCCACTTAAGCCATATAAAAAAAAGTGTTAAGGATTTAAAAACATTAAAGCTGAGGACATCAGTTTCGAATTGCCCGAAGAGAAATTAAAACAACTTCAACTACACAACTGTTTGTGAATGGCTTCTCATTTATGTAAACTTGAACGTAGGCCGTCTTGGAATGGATTTATGTCAGCTAGTGTAACTATTTTGAGACCGGCTGTGTACTGCCCCTACCATTTATAAATTTGGAGCCCAGTAACTTAACGACATTTCACTCAGCCTTACAATTTGCGGCAAACCAAAGCAAAAAGCAGGGTCAAAAGATATGTTTTGTGACGTTTGATCAACCTTTATACATTAAAGCTGTGGAGATGGTGTTAGCAGCAGAGGGCGATAGTGAACTTAAATCACTCTTTATACGTTTGGGAGGTTTCCATATGCTAATGTCATTTCTGGGATCAATTGGATACCTTATGATGGGAAGTGGTTTAGAAGATATTTGGAATATTATATACGCAAAAAATAGCATACCTGCTATGATTAATGGACATTCTTTTTCAAGGGCTATACGTGCACATTTTCTCACACAATTAGTACTGTCCTTAAATGTTTTAAAATCCATAGACGTAGACGATGCTATCAAGTTTAAAATAAAAGACCTTTATTCAAAAACAGAGGAAGATTTTAAAAACACATCTGTTGAACACATCTGGAATGAACTTCAAAATCAATTTTTGGAACAAAGAAGGAAAAGTAGCACCGCTAAACTTTTGGTTTATATAGGGACTTAGTTGAACTTATAAAAATGTTTATTATGGCCGAAAAACCGGAGACTTGGATCTACATCTCTACTGTGTTCATTCTATGATACCAATTTTTCATACGACCGGACATTTACTGTATATATTTTCAGCAAATGAAAAATACTTTAGCTACATTAGATCCAGAGGAATGTCAAAAATGTCAAACTATTTTTACTATCCGAAGAACAAACAATAAACTTTGGTCTGGAGTATGGACTGATATGACAATAGAACAGGTGCTGATGAGATCTTTGAAGGCAGAAGGCGGTTTAACTCGGGGTCGAGGACTAACTGAAAGTACTCTAGCAAAATGGGTTTCTTCTATGCCCGAGTGTTCGAAAGTGTCCGCAGCTGTAGAAGATTTTTCTGGAACGAAAGCCGTTTATTCTGAACAACACATTGAATTGCGAGATTCTAGAGAACAACGAGATAAAAACGATGTTAAGAAGCTGTTGGAATGGGTATCAATTAATTCTCCATTTAACCGAGGTACAACTGAGTTGATGTCATTAGCGTCAGGGATGCTTGCCACAGAACAAATAAACTGTGACTTAGCTCGTCAAATCGGCGTGTTTCTTTAAAAAAAAACCTGTTGACAAACTTTCAATGAAACCAAACTGAAAAGGTCAAGCAAAGTCAAAAATTTATCGTTTCTACACAAAACTGTTAAACTTTACAACCAGTCTAATCCAATAAACCCAAATCAACTTTTTAATAGAATTTTATGTACCTATCGATCCCAAGAGGATCTAAAAGAATGTTTTTGCTATGAATTAGCTCCATATCCTTTATCGCTATTCGATAATGGGACTTTTCAAAAAACAAAGAAATCTGCGCTGCTTAGATTGTTTGATAAAAAATGTATTCCATCTAATACCACTCCTGAAGATACTATTTTTATCGTAGATAAAGTCATCTGGCAATTTCCAGCCACTTACAAGGTTTTATACGAGCAATACATAAGTTATATTCTTTATAATTATGGCCAAAAATGCGTTGTAGTTTTTGACGGGTATGAAAAAGATTTTTCCACAAAAATTCAAGAACAGTTACGCCGGCGCCGGTATGAAAAAAATTCTTGTGCTGACGTCCAATTTTCAGAAGACACTATGGCAACCATCAACCAATCACAGTTTTTTTCGAATAAGAACAATAAGTCGTTATTTATTAAACAGCTGAGTCAAAAACTTAAAAAAGCTGGTGTTCAAGTATTCCAGGCAGACGGTGATGCAGATATACTTATAGTGGACAAAGTTTTAAAATTAGGAAAATCAGAAACTCGAGTAACATTGGTTGAAGAAGACACTGACTTAATGGTTTTACTACTATTTAAAACAAAATCCGACATCTTTATGTTAAGACCTGGCCAAGCTGCAAAACCGAATAAAATCACCCACATAGTTTCCCTGCAGAACCAGATAGGTGTCCTTACAACCTCTATCCTATTTTGCCATGCCATTACTGGATGTGACATGACTTCGGCAATTTATCAAAAGGGAAAGTTGTCAACCTATAGAGTTTTAGAAAAAAATCCGGAATTACAACGGAAAGTAGCAGTTATTTTAACGCCAAATGCCGACAAAAGTTATTTAATTTCTGCAGGAGAAGAATTTCTTTTAATTTTATATGGAGCTGGTAGATCAATAAAATCATTAGATCAACTCCGGTTCGTAAAATTTAACAACAATACCGCGCGACAGAGCCTCAACTCGAACTTCTCCTTAGCATCTCTGCCGCCAACATCCGACGCTACATCCAACCACAGTTTGCGGGTGTATCACCAAATTCAGGCATGGTTGGGGATTGAATTGGATTCTACCTCTTGAGGATGGAAAAAACAGGGGGAGCTATTGGTGCCAACAACTGTTGTTAAGTCAGTTGCACCAGATTTTATTTTAAAATTGGTGTTCTGCAACTGTAGGACAGATTGTGGAAAACTTTGCAGTTGCAGAAAAGCTGGCTTAGATTGCTCCAATCTCTGTGGGCAATGCCAAGGACAGTCCTGTAGCAATGTTCTCGAACCTAAGCAGGCTGATGAAAATGATCAATGATCAATAGACCTTTAGTGTACGCCACTGACTGTCTTAACAAAAATGTACTCATATACATTACTTTGTGGGTATTTTTACTGGCTTCTATTTTGTTATGTAATATTTTTTACTTAAATCAACCATTTTTCAAATAAATAACAAAAACTTGAAACAATTTACAAAAAAAATTAACATTGTTGACTTTAAATGTTTTCTGCACGCCACTGGGTAAATTAAAATTAAAATATATATAAATTTGTAGATAATTTTGTTGGCTTTAATTTTGATGTCTAGTATTTTTGATAAAATCAACCGTATTCGAGATAATGGGCGAAAACTAAAAAAATTACCTTTGGGGGTGGTTTTGGGGTGGTTTGCACCCTTGGAGGGATGGGGACTTTTTATGTTTGTTAATCGGGACGACCAAAGCTAGACATTAACGTAAAAATCAGCTTCATGTGATTTTGTTCCACGAGCGACCTTAAATGCATTGGAGTATTATATCTATATCACATTTAGTTTTCACAAAATTTAAAATCAATCTAGTAGTTTTTCAGGCTTTTAAAATAATTTATTAGGCAGTCATTTTGTTTTGTCATCTTGGATGGACTGATACCAAAATGCAAAATGAATCAGTTCGTTCTTATGTAATACTTGATCTTTGCGCAAAACTTGATATAAAATGTTTTATTGGTTTTATAGAAATAATTTTTTTTCATTACGTCGCTAATTTGTTCCACAATATTTTTACCAAAATGTTACCAGGTGATTCTCATATGATCCTTAATTTTTGACCATAATTTGAAGTCGTTCGGGTAAGTAGTTTTCTAGCTATGCCGAGAACTGGCAGACAGACAGACAGATAGATCTACGAAATTGATAAGACACGTTTTTTGGCTTCTAGGGAACCTAAAACATGAAGATCGGTCAAAACCTGGGAGGTTAATTTTTTCATGATTACAAAAATTTTGATTAGCCGCCATTTTGTTCTGCCGTCTTAAATTTTACCAGAATTTTACCTCCTCATCTCTATATCACACTTAATTTGAAATAATCATTTTAATGATTACTTTTTTCAGGCTTATTTTTTAAATATTTTATTAAGTCACAATTTTGTTTCGTCACCTTAGGTTCCTACGTAATGCTTGATTTTTATACAAAATTTGAGGTAAATTAGATAGGTAGTTTTTAAGAACAACTTTTTAAACATTTCACTAGGCCGCCATTTTGTTGCGCTATATTGGATTTTTGCCAAAACCTTACCAAGTCATCCCGATATGTGCCTTAAGTTTTGACCAAAATTTGAATTCAATTAGATAAGTAGTTTTTTTTTAGCTATGCCGCGAACAGACAGGTATACCGACAAACAGACATTGAAGTCTTTTTACTGTATTATTAAAAGTAGTATTGGTAATCTAAAATCAGCCTCACATCAAAGATCATCATAGTACCTATGCATATGTTTGTTTGTCAATCTTTGGTTTCCCTGTATAAAATTGTTTAACTAGTAACTTATTTTACCAATAAATTTTTGGTTTTCTATTATAATATTAGCAAATTAACAGATTGAGTTTTAATTTCGTGCGCCATATTTTTATTAAAGTAGAAAAAATAATGGGCACTAATTAATATGTCACTGTGTATGTATATGAAACATTTTTAAATGTGTTCAGATTATTTGTTGCGTTTAGATTGACAAACAAAAATCTTTTTTGGCTTTTTCGCAACTGAATAAAAATATTTAACTTTAAATTAATTGAATATATATGAATTATATGAAACATATTTGACAACATCTATTTAAAAATATAATTAAATTAATTATATTTAAAAACCACTTACACACACAAACACCCGAAATAGTAACTTTTTTTCGCTCGATTTATGACTAACCATATAGTTTGCTAGATGTGGTGCAATGGCAAAAAAGTTCTTTATAGCTTCGACAATATTCCAAGATATTAAATGAATCCAAAATACGTTTAATTTGTGCCATGTCTTTTGTAACGCTCGGTATTACAAATCTTATGCTTTATACCGAATACATCCAATGTTAAATAAAATACCCTATAAATGGGTCTCTATTTTGTATTATATTCCATATTTGGGAACCCTCGATGGTTTCCGCGTAGCTCAACACCCAGAAATGCCATTCCGCGAATCCCAGGTTTGTGCACCAGGTTGGTTAAATTATAGATCGGTTTTACGCTATTACACTGCAGTCCTATTTGTCCCTTTAAAGAACAGTTTTTGTACTGTACTTCTAAACAAGTAAACCTAAATCACGGTTCTGGCAACAGTGAGCTAGATATTTGCATGCAGTATTACAGCTAAACAGCGATACGAGCGATTCATGTGACGAATTTAAGATAGTGCTTGATAGGTTGTCTATTCGAAGTATAATCTATCTCTTGATTTATTAATGAATGAATAATATTTAATAATAACATACAAAATGCACCAAGCAAAATACAGCGTCTAGTTTAGTTAACAAAAATGGAATATTTTGGTATGTCGGGTACGAAACACGCAAATAAACCAGTTTGCTGAACCCAATTTTATATTTATAAGTAAATGGTTATATAAAATAAACTATACCTCGTCAAAAAAAAAATGACTTTTCAACTCGATCATTAAGAAAAAAATAGTTGCATCAACAACAGGTGTTGTTGCTATAGCTCGTACTACTGAACAAATCAAAGAAAACGCCTGTTCTTACAACGGTATTACAGAATAACTATATAACACAAATTTCTAGAAGCGAATCTAAACATCAATTAATTCCTCAAATTTACAAAATTTAATCTAGTTGTAAACTGTTTGTATCTTGCTGTAGCTTTCCGTCAAAGTATTCACACAAATATAAATTGCTCACGATTATGTGTTATGGCAGGATTATGAGACGAAGTAAGTAGTAGGTAATGAGACTAGTGATGTAAACGTGAGAACGTTGCCTGGGAAAAGCGTAGTTGTCAAAAGAGCCACTAACGAAAAGAGAAGAATATTTAAGGTTAGGAATGGTTTTTTTTCATGTTTTGAAGTTTTGATACCAAAACCGGCAATATTCACGATTTTTGAAGCAACAAAAGGACTGTTTTTTAAGACTAACTAAAGGCAAATTTAAATAGAAAAGATAAAACGTTTTGATTATGATATAATCAACTAAAATAAAAATGTGTTTACTAAAACCATCACAAATCTCGTTAAACAGAGAACACCATTTACATATTTCAAACATATTTAGATAATAGAACAAAGAAGAAAAAATCAGATATTTGGAAATACTTCCATGTAATAACAAAAAACAAAAAACATTATTATGTATGCTAATTTTTTACTTATGGATTCAAAACATTACCAAAATTGGCAAAACATCTTTGCAAGATGTATATACGTCATGGTATTACCTTTAACTTTGCGAACGTGTTTTAGCTCCCAACTAGATACGACGCTTTGGAAAAGTATTAAGAAATTGAACAGACAAGAATAAAGTGTATTAAAAACTCAGTAGCAACAACTAAAGTTTTACACCTACAATGTACGGATAGTGTAACATGAGAAATGAGGCTATTTTTTTGTCTTTACAACTCCGAAGGCACATTTTGTTCAATCTGAGGACTAGATGGGGAAGCCGCGTCTATTATCGGGAGAGTTTAATATACAAAAGTAGTTTACAAAGTGTTGTTGTAAATAAAGAGGCAGGACCAATTTTAGCAGAAACAAAGGAAATAAATCGATAATTTTAAACGATAACATTTTTGGGTACAGGCATCTAAATTATTTGAGTTGTTAAAGCCAAATGTTATATGGATAAACAAATTGGAAGCAGATAAAAGTAATATCCATTTTGCGTCAGTTTCACCATGCTTATATAAAATATGGTTGCTTTAAGCAATATAGTTCCAAAATATAATTTGGTATTCGCCAGCGTTTGTTTCTTTCTTTGTTCCATGTAAAATTTTAAAGCACATACATTATATAGACAGACTTTTTTGTTATATTACTTTAAAAAACACTAAAAATGGGAACACGAACCCGGAATTGGTAATGAAGAACTGCAAGATGTAGCCGAAATAATTAACATAAGTGACAATAGTTTCACACTTAGACTGAGAACTGCAGCTACTCTGAGAATGAGAGCGGCATGCATTTGAATGAAGTTGATTTTAAAGGTTCAGAAATAATCTGAATTTAAGTCGTAGTGTTTTTTATAGCTTATTTTAATTTGCAGAATTGTTTTGCAGCAATGCATTACATTTACACGATTTTAACCTGTTTTTGCATTTAAGATAAATCTGTTACTGCTGCTCATTATGAAATAAAGTCACTTATTAAATAAATTGTTTGATTTATAAACATTCCCTACACTTTTTCAACTTTGTGGAACATTCCCAGGTAAATTGCCAGGAATATTTCCTCCACAACACTCTCCGGGAAAGTCCCCATCACTAACTTGGACGTATAGTATTCTGAAAAATTCCGATTTTCTTAAATCCTTAACGATTGACAGCATTGTACATTCTATTGATGCTTGGGAACACAAGTTATTCCCTACTTAAAAGGATGGTTGAAAAACGCAAAACAACGATTAGCGTATTTTCTAAGTGATCGCTGTGGGTGCCGCAGAAAATAGAAACGACAACTCTGTTCTAATTAAAAACGGCAATTTTTAGATTATAATAAATATAAATTTGAAATAAAGATTTAAATTTTTCAATTACGTTAAAGTTTTTACCACGTCGGTTAAATTATTTAGAACAAAAGGTATTTAAAGCATATTTTTAACACTCTGTACCTAGAAATCAAACAAAGCGTTTCGTTAACTATGATTAAACAAACTTCTTTTTCACAATTCTGACCTCAGAATTTCTCCCTATGTTTTCGTTATGTTAATACAAAATAAATTTCTGATACACTCTGACTATCGACCTCGTTAAATAAATTTACCTCATATCAGGCTTAATCATCTCAAGCGGAATAATCCTTTAGTAGGTCTTAAACTACACGACATGGTACCTATAACGGGACTGACTGGTATTCAATAAAGTCACTATCATAACATACTATATGGGGACCGAAGAAGTTCAATGCCTTTGATGTATTAACATAAAATACCAATTAATACTATAAAAGCCTTTCGTATTGGGTGCTGTCCAAGAAATGTACCAACACAGTGATATACATTTTTCCTTTCTCGAAGGCCGTTATGCTTTGAAGTCCATAAAAGTGCAGTTATTGATAATATTGCTGATGTGTCCATCTTAAGAACGAACGGTATTTTAACACCAGGATTTTTTAATCAAACTAAAACACATTTATTATTAGGGGTTATTGCCCAGACTCCAAGTTAAAAAACTACCAAAAATCTAAATTTTAGAAGAATTTATGGAGTTTTCCGTCGGATTTGCAAAAAAAAAAACATGAAAAATACAAGACATTTTCTTTGTTAACTAATACATTCAATATTACGGCCAAAGACCAGAAACGAGACATTCACGCCAACGACCGCCAATAGACGTAAAAGCCTTTATCTAGTTGCTGCATATGGCTGGGTATTCTTCAAAGGCTTATGTGTTTGGCCGGCCATTATTGACAATGACCGTTCTTGTATGGGCAATGATATTAATGTGTATTTTGCCTAGTTTTATGCGGTATTTAGATTATTTAAATGGTACTGAAGATACAAATAAAAGCTTTTTGAGAAAACCCCAATTTTTTATCACTCTAATGGTGGCAATATAGTACCCCGGAGGCCTGGTGCTAACCCGGCACGGATCCTTGTCTGCCCTATCTGGCGCCCGATCGTCTGGCAACTTGCTAACGATTTACCCAGGTAATAAAATAATCAAAATAAAATGTTGATTCTTAGTCCCTCATGGCTGGAAAAATGCAAGGTGTTTTCATTCCGGGTGTACATCCGTTCACTACTGTCGTTCTGCAAAGAACAGTTTTGTTGACGTTTCGCCAAAATCACATTTGACATTTTCGAAGTTGGCGACTGCGCCACTTCCTTTTATACCCCCACCCGGGGCCGAAAGTAATATCTGAGTGGCCGTTGGTCGTTATTTAAGTTTTCCATGTGGTGTTGTTTTTTGTGATTTTAGATTTGTCGATTATTGTCTTCCATACTGTTGGTAGTTTTAATGATTCGTCCCTTTTATTCAAACCACCTTGTTTTTCCATTTCTATATTTCTCCGATTATTCTGGCCTTATAATGTTCTATATCGGCAATCTCTCTACACCCAACGAAATTTATTTTATGGCCGATTTTCTGATGATGTAGGAATAGAGGTGAGACTGTTTGTTTGTTTCTGACGCTGAGTTTATGCTCTTCCATTCTTGCTGATATTCGCCTGTTAGTTTGTCTCACGTACATATTTTCACAGTCCTGGCACGGAATGCTGTATACTCCGTGGTTTTCCAGTTTGATTTTATGTCTTAGGTTTCCAAGTAGTTTACTTATAGTTGTTTGTGGCTTGTGTATTATTTGTATGTTGTGTTTCCTAAGAATTCTTCCGATTCTATCTGTTGTTCCTTTTATATATGGTAAGACTACTTGTTGCTTTCCCGGTTCATAATTTTTGTCGTTCGTTGTTCGGGAACCCTGTGTATTAATAGCTTTGTCTATGGTGCGATTTGTGTAGCCATTTTTCTTTAAAGCACTAGATATTATATTAAGTTCGTTTTATTTCGTCTGTGTTTTAGTTAATCGCACGAATCTTAGGGTATTGGCCACAACTTGAACTTGTGCTGGTGTTGTGATCTTGCATTTAAATATCTGTCTGTATGTGTTGGTTTTCTATACACGGTGTATTTAAAACGAATATCGAAAAATGGAAGTTTGTTGTTTAACTGTAGAGTAAATTTTATTCTGAGGTGGATTGAATTTACGTGAGTCAGAAATTTTCGAGCTCTGTATGACCATGTTGCCATATAATAAATATGTCATCCACATAACGAATCCATAATTTAGGCTTTATACTTGCTTTCTCAAGAGTTTCTTTCTCGAAATATCAAATAAATAAATTTGCGACTGCTGGTGATAGCGAGGACCCCGTTGGAGCACCATCTATGTGTTTATACATTTGCCAGTTGAATGAGAAATATGTAATTTTGAGGCAATTCTCCCAGAGCTATATGTGTCTGGAAGTCCTCGTTCATAGCAATCATGTCCAATGCTTCGCCGATGGGAATACTGGGATACAATGATTTGAGAACTAGGCTTGCTCTGATTTCGTCTTTTTCATGAAAGTTGTCTAGCATAATTCCAGTGAATTGCACCGAGTTTTTACAAATGAACCAGCTTTTTCGGCAGCTGTTTACATAATTTCTGCAAGATATTTTTCCAGTTTTTGTAGCGGCGAATTAACAGCACTAATAGGTTTGATGGACGCCCCTGGTTTGTGTATTTTTGGTAAACCATATAGAGTTTAGGACATCTGCTCGACTTTTCCCGTGGTATGATTTTTTGTTGAATTTTGGGGTTTATTGTTGAACTTTTTATTTTATTTTTAATTATTTTTTATAGGTACGTTGCCGGGTCCCTTAGAATAGGCTTATAACGATTGTCTTGCATTTTTTCTATGTAGTCTGGGGTATTCATAACCACAGTTGCGTTTCCTTTATATGCTGGGAGGATTGTGATGTCTTAATTTGTTCGAAGGTTTGTT